>JASVER010000056.1:5569959-5819478 GCA_030449065.1 Oceanodroma leucorhoa | reverse complement strand
GGGAGAAGAGACCAACACCCGCCTCTCTACAGCCTCCTTTCAGGTAGTTGTAGAGAGCGATAAGGTCTCCCCTCAGCCTCCTCTTCTCCAGGCTAAACACCCCCAGCTCCCTCAGCCGCTCCCCATCAGACCTGTGCTCCAGACCCTTCATCAGCCTCGTCGCCCTTCTCTGGACACGCTCCAGCACCTCAATGTCCTTCTTGTAGTGAGGGGCCCAAAACTCAACACAGTATTTGAAGGTGTCACAACTGACCTGACAGTGTGAGCTAAGTGACCCCCCACCACGCTGAGCTGGCTCTGTCACTCTTGACAAGAGCTCATCTCATCATTGCTGGTGCCCATGTGTACAGGGATGAGGATACTCTGTCTTACAACACCCATACTCTCTCTGTGAACCTGCTCAGGCCTATGGTTGCCCTTTGTGAGATGTAACACACTGACAAACAGAGATATCCCACTCTTGGATTGAGTTCAATAGCCATGAATCAAGACAGCAATCAATCCATGACAGTGAATCCCTAAAGGCAAGTACATGTATACAGGACACACAGCCCATATGCAGTTCTGTGGTGAAGGGAAGAAGGCAAAATCTCCAACGAGGCATTGAATAAAGATGAAGCATGCCACCAAAAGAGTCTTCAGGTTCACAGAAGTAGCTGGAAGGACTATCAGAGAACAAAGGGTTTGGATGGGCTGGAGTGAGAAAGTGCTCCGACAAGACCCCAAGAAAAATTCCTGTTTGATTATCCCTAGCATGTGCTGAGCCCAATACAGATTTGCATCAGTTGGACCGCATTTCTCTCTGTCAAATCCAGACAGACTCCCCTCCAAGACAGCAAGAGGCACTGAGCTTCAGTGGCTCCATGGCAGACTGATCAGCAGAGGCCTGACTTATAATCCAGTCTCTACCCATAATGTGCTGTGTTATCATTTGTATTTCGCTTGGGCTCTTCCTCCTGCTCTAAAATTTCTGCCTGATATATTTACATTGCAAATTGTTTGGTCTAAGCTCCGACTTTAAGGATGCATTTGTCCAGCACCTAATCCAGCAGCAACCTCGGTATCTTATCATCCATTGTGTATCTCTGAAGTGAGGCCCCAGTCTTTAACTTACAGATCTGCAGAGAGGCCCTGATGTAAGCTTTTAGGCAGTAATGGCTATATAAATCATAGCAACAATAAGCTTATTGCCAACAAGATTTTCCTGATATTCAGCCTGAATTTTCCCTTTCTTAATTTAATCCCATAACTCTTCAAAATGCTCCAATGACCTGCTCCAGTTAATCCAAACCCTCCTTTGGGTTTGTGGCATACAATTCAGAGTTGTCCAGAAAACACATATTCCATTCAATGATATAATTACAGCTTCAAAATGCATTTTCATTATGTGTTTGAACAGAAGGGAAACCATCTAAACTTGGTGTTGAGGAACAGGCAGGGAGAGTTATTATACAGGGTTCAGCTCTGGGCCCTAAATCGAACAGTCAAGACTTGGACTTCTCCCACCCACTTTCTCCCAAAGTATCCACCTAAGACTCCTGGCCCCAGAGCCAGCCTTACCTGTTCCCTTTGACCAAAAGACCTGGCGATACAAAAACCACTTTTTTTTGTAAAAGTTTTTTGCACTTTTTGCAAGAAGAGCAGATTTATATTTATATATTTATAACAAATACACTTCCTGTAACGTTTCCACTTTAAAAACTTCTCTTTCTACCATATAAATAAATATTTCCCCAACAATTCCCCACAAGTGCCACTTCATTTCTTCCTAACATTCTTCCTGCCCTACCCCATGACATCCAAGAAAGCTATGCATAGGCACTGCCTTACATTTTCCTTTTCAATTCCCGTGAGAGTTTTTTTTTGGCTTAAAAATAAAAAGAAATCCCCAAAGCATTTCCATCAGCAATATTGTGTTTTGATCTGGGCATTGCATTAGGCAGAAAATGAGCAGAAATGGCAAAACACTATTACCAGCCTACGAAGAGTGATGAATTACCTGTATTTTCTAGATGTTTATTCAAAGTATGCCTGGGTTCTCAAACGTTTGCTAGACGTTTGCTCTCTCCTTATGCATTTCAAGCATCATGCAATATTGTACACGTGCAATGAGAGGCAAGGGCAAGACCTGAATGTTTTACTGTAAAAATCACTTACCCGGGAATTTGATTTCCTTCAATTTTCTGAATTTTTTTCCACTAGGGAGCAACAACCATATTGTAACTGAACTGACAATCATAGTGTCTTACTTAAAATGAAATTGTCAAAATATTGTGTCAGGAATCCTGTATAAAGTGATTTCTTTGGCTGTCACTCATACTTGCCATCCTAAAGAGTCTGGTTACTATTAACAGAGATACTCAACATATAAATAATCTCAAAAAATAGATACAGCTAAAGTTAGGAACACCCAGAAATATTAATAGCAGCAATAATCTAACCTTTAAGAAGATGTTTAGGGGAAAAAAAAAAGAYGAAAGCAAGAAAATCCAAATTAAAGAACAATGTAAAAACCAAATCTTTTGAAACATATGAAATTTAATATTAACAGTTAGCAAATGCCATTAACTTTGTCCTTATATACCATTTAATTATATGTTTGTGCTGTGCAAATAATGATAACGATGCAGTGCTCTCCAATTTGTGCCCATTTTTACAGTGTATAATATCATTACAAGAGCCGTAGCATTTTAGCAAAATGGGATCTTCCATGTCTGTGTTAGTAACTGAAGAGCTGGTCCAATACCTGTAATGCAAAATTGCAGGTAAAGAGATACTTGCCTTCTCATGGGCCTGACCTCAAGTTTTCCTGAACCTCTCTCTCAAAGCGTTGATCTGAGCAATAATGAGGTTACGAGAAAGGGTTGCGTGAAAAAAGGACCAAACCCAGCAGCCCAGAGCTTTGTTCAGGAACTCCAAATTGTTTTTGTAAGGTACTACCTTGTGTACTAAAGGCTTTGTTAAAAACCATCATTGGCAGATCCAGCTCCTTGCTCCATGCCGGATGACGTTACACTTTGAACTGACTTGTGCCGCTGCTAATCTGTGTGCTCTAAGGATAAAAACCCTGAACGGAGAGAAATTTAGCCAACACTTGGACATGTGCAACCCACTACGACTGCTCTGTGCTGTGTGTTTGAGGTGTGAGAGAGAAGCTTGGTTTTCTAGATCCAGCTGTAAGAGCTAAYGCTTCCATGAGCTCCAGTCCCAAGGACAGTGCCCACCGCAGCTGCCAGAATGAGCCTTTCTCCCATGCAAAGCAACGACAGAAGGTGTCAAAATGCAGGGAGGGGGTAGCCTCTACCTTCCCCACATGCCAGGCTGTCCAAGTTCCTACACCTACAATGTTGTCCTATGAAGCCAACAAGATTTTCCCATCAGCTGCCAAGCTGACCTTCTTTCGGTCACCTTTCACCTTGGCGGCCAGTGCAATTTTGCTGCCTTCCAGCCAAAGTGGTGTAATAATCGTGCAATGTGATTTAAGTAATAAAGAAATTGCTGTACATGCTGTTTGGTTTCTGGAGAGCTGGGAATAGCAAAGGCTCAAGTTGCAGACAAGTGCATTAATCTTTTCAGCTTTCCTGGAATGAAACATCAGAGGCTTTAACCTATTCTTTATTGCTATTCCAATGCCCTGGATGGTACTTTCAAAAATAAACTCCTGAAAGAAGGCAGGAGGGGAAAGGGGAAGGATCTTGAAAGCTGTTCATTAACATACTGTACCATCCTCAACCTCTGAAAAATAGAGAAAATTAAAAAAATCTGATTATTTGATTAAGAGGCTGGCAATATTCCATACTCTTCTGGAAGCTCTGGCTCCCAGAGTCAGGGGTAAAAGAGGTTTCAGCTTCTTATTTTAAAGAAAAGATAATGTTTTGGACTTGCAGGACTAAAGAGTGAGACCAAGCAGCATATGAAGGCCAAGGAACCCACTGGAAAGACAGAACTGAACCTCACTATCGATTTGTACTTATGAAATCTTATTATTTTTAAAGCACATCATTACCCTCGTGATTTGAGGGTCTGTCTGAAGGTTTCTGAAATATCCAGACTGGTGTTTCCAAGAAAACTCTGCCAGGACAGAAACCTAATATACAATTTTCTCATTATTTTAGCTGTGTTTACCACTACTGCTCACTCTGTTAGTACCAATGGAGATCATATAAAATATACTTTTAAGTACATGAAGGAAAAAAGAATTTATCTCTACAACTTAACCAACTTCGTGGGCTTCTGTCAATTTTATGGTCACTAGTGGGATTAAAATTTAAAACTTTCTGTTACAAAATCCCTGGCGTGAGCCACCAGCGTTCAGGGAGGGCTGCCAGMAGCCAAGCTAATATTAGTTCTGTATGATCTGGTATGTATGAGCTGGTAAAAGTGGCGGTTCAGTTCCTTGGAGTGGGACAAGGTCTGTTCAGGTTACGTTGGGAGAACACAGGCAAAATTTTACTGTCTAAAGAGAAAGGTTTGCTCCTCTTTGGAGGTGGTGACACRCAGAAGCTGGAAGTTCAGCAGCTTGATCTCTTCTGCTTGTGCTGACATGGTACCMCCACAAGACCAGCAAACCCTTGGGAATGTGGCCAGGCAGGAGGGTTTTCAGAGAAGGCAGGCATATCACAGGAGTTGCAATATTTCCTTTTTTAATGAAAAATGAAAAGATGTGTGTTGGAGGGTGGCGAGAGTGAATATTCCTGAGCTTGTTAAAATTCCAGTCCTCATCTTTCAAAGGCCTCGGTTACTGATTCAAACATCCATCAATCGCTCAGAATCGGGAGGTATCGTAGCTGGCTGTAATTGCAGAGATGTGTGTTACAGCAATTACAGCACCTGGTGCACCCTCATCCAAACAGGTGGAAGAATTGATGATGAGTGTTTTTTGGTTTTTCAGCTTCCTCGAGAGGTTTTGTAGAGGTTTGCTTCCACCAGGTCTCAGGGACTGTGTTCTGCTGTGCCATGCTGGTTCATATCTAAGAAGATCCTGAGTGGGATTATCTGCTCAGATCTGAATAAAATGCTGCCTGGGAACCCCTTGTTACCAGCTCAGTCTCAGAGGAGCATCTCAAGGAATGGAAAGGGAGTTTGCAACAGAACTGGAGAGTAAAGCCCAAGTTTTTGCCTCCTTTCCTCAGAAAAGGTAGCCAAGAGCAGAGAAGCTGGAGGGCTGGGACAAGCCATGAGATTTCTATTCCTAAAGAAGTCTCCAACYATCTGCTGGAAGTTGTTTCCCCATGGTTGAAAGGGAGTAGCTCTCTTAGTGTTTGCTCCTAATCCATGCAAATGCAAAGTAATCTGGGGTCTCAGTGTCCCATCCTCAGTGGTCACTTGAAGCCCCCAGGCTGCACCCTTCAATTTGCCTCTCCTCTCCCTGGAAGCTCACAAGCACAAATGAGTCTGCTCGGGCATCCCTCTACACTTGACTCATCTCAGCAATAGGAGGAGTTCAAATCTAAACAAAATGAGGACACACAGTGTAGGAGTGCTCTGATAACATCAGAGACTTCCACTGGGTGCTCCCCACACAGTTGGAGGCAAATTTTTTTTGGTTTAGAGGAGTCAGCTTTGCTGACTGGCAAACARTGGGAGGTCCAGTCTGAAGAAGTCATACCCCTTAGTCAGTATAGATGGTACCTTCAGAGGGCAACTTATCCTATCCTAAACATAGCATTCGCGTTAAGTAGGATGAACTAGCTACCTTCTGGAACTGCTTATTTCTCTACTGGACATTATGAAAGTTCAGACAGCAAAACCAGAGGGACACATTAGTACCTTCCTTGTAGTTCTAAGTCACCAGTTCAGCAAGCCGATGGGTGCAGCTCCTACAGACTTCTTACAACAAAGCACATACTTAAGTCTTTCTAAACTGGGCTGAAAAGAGTTAAATGAGTTAAATCTTTGCTTTCACCAACTCCCAGGTGAAGCTAAAGGTACCTTAGATGCTTGTTGTAATGGAGAGTGATTATGGGAAGCGAAATTTGCAATGGAATTATGGTAATTGTATCTTCTGTTCCAACAGGTATTTTGAGGAAGCCAGCGTTTTAGATAATTAGTGTTATTTTGTGCAAATAGCTGAGAGGATACAGGAGGAAGCAAGGTGATTCTCCGACAGGCATGTGTTAGCTAACATGATGGGTTCGACTGAACCTACTGAAAAGTTCCCCTTTAGAAGAAGGAGTGAACTGGCACATGACAGCCTCTGCCAGGCGGGGAAAGGGGAGGGTGCATCCCGCAATTCAGGTGTTCGWTTTAACCAACATCTACTTTGTGTGCTTTTTTCTCCCCAAATTCAAAGCTTCTCAGTCTGACATTTTAGCTGCCTCGGGCCTTCTCCATCTCAGGCTYTTGTTCACGTGTTCTACTGGAACAATTAAATACAATAGGAATGGCATTTTTACTGGTATTTCTGCCCTTCCAGTGTTGAGAATAAGAGAGAGAGACTGGAAATAAAGGCAAAATAAAAGTAAAGGATTATTTTCATCTCTGAATCTCTAGCAAGGTTTTAATTGTGCTTTCAAKAAGATTCCAGTCTGAACAAATCCTGCTCTTCCCACTTGATGCTGCCTTTCTCTGTAATATCATTTCACACTTCAGTTCTGTAACCTTGCCTTTGCAGAGGGTAAAAGTGCCCATGTGAACCACATGGCTCAGATAAGCCAATTGAAGAAAAGATGCAGCTTGTCYAGGACATTTTGTATTCACAAAAGGCAAAATTCAGCTTCATACAGAGAACAAATGAACTTTAGGTAGACTCAAGCTGACACATCCCTGAAAGCTGTTGAGCCATGACAGGTCARAGCATTACCTTTCATCAGCTGAGCTGCACAGGAGCTCTAAGCCACCCCAAGAACTGCTGGCTTAACTACATTTCATGGAGCTAACACATTTTCTTTGCAACGAGATGGACAAAGAACATCCAAACAGCTCGTTGCCGTGTCTGTCTTGGTAGTCAGTAACCCGTTAAGCCACGGTAACACAAGGACTTTGATTCATAGCCACCATGCCTTCTTCAGGGAAAGGGCAGGGAATTTCAGCCAATACCTTCCCATACAAAGTGGTGAAAAAAACAGTCCARCAGTCACGCTTTAATTACTGTTTGAACTTTCCGTCTGGCAACATCAAGGTTTCTACAAACAGGAAAAATGGCTCAGTCACTATCTTTAYTGCAGGTAGAAGATAAATAAATGAGCAGGAAGCACATGTGGGACTGTGAACCAYGCAACATTTGGCATCAGAAACGGGCTTGCTGGGTTGAAGCATTGTCACMTGTACATTATAAATATCTTTCACACACATCCAGAAAAACAAACAAAACATCTCTCCCCCAAGCCTTCCAGATTTTGGAAAGATAGTGTTTCCAAGCATCACTTTAATCTGGTGCAGAGAACCTGATCCTCTTGTGTAAGTACGGAGAGCCTCTGGAGTTACAGCAATTTACTTCACGCGGGAATCTRCCTCCTCTGCTCATTCATAATGGTGTGGTCCAGGCAGCTGGCATCGACAGGAGGTCTCCTACAGACTTCGGTCGTCTTTGACACTATCCCACTCATTTCAATGGGAGTTTGTGCAAGTGGGAGCTGAGGGTCTGAGTCAGGGTGCGGCCCAGGAACCACCATCTCAAGGGSTGTGCAAAACCGGCAATTGCTGTCCCATTCGGAATTTTCACTTCAAGTATATTTCCTGGCTTTCTCAGCAGCTTGGTCATTGAAGTCCTTCAGGGTGTCCATCTCCAAGAGCTCTGTCATGCCTAGAAGAGCCTAAACCTTGGCTCTTTCTATGGTCCATGGAGCTGGACTGACAGCTCACAGAGCCCTGCACCTTGTGGGTGGGCTAACATCTTCTGGCAGTACTCTTCTCTCTACATGCTCATGGTGAGAAAGCCTAATGAGGCTGGACACCCCATTTAGATCCTGCAGCTAAATATATAATGTTACATAACACGAATCTGGGCAGAAGTGCAGAACTTCAGCCCCTGAGGAGGAAGTCCAGTGGATTTAAGAGAATTTCTGCATCTTTTCTCGGGCAAAAGTCATACTGAAATGCCTAAAAATCCTGAGAACGTGATGTCCCTGCACCCTTTTTTCATGGGTGTAGACAGAAACAATAGGGCTTGAGCAGAAAAGAATTACATATAGCTTAAAAATAAAGTTAAGACCTTGATATCCCAGGACAGCCTTTCGTTCCCCGGCATGTGCCACTGCAGTTAACAACACATGAGTTGGCTGGAGCTCACCAAAAGGGAGATACATCTTTTAAGTCAAATATTTGTCATGYTTGTGAGAAATTAATTGCTAGTTTTACATAATTAGCTTCCTAGCAGTCTGCATCTCTAAAAACAAAATGACCTGAGGGACAGTAGCAAATTTTAAAATTTTAAGTAAATAAGTGATTTCAGTTAAAGAGATCAATGAGATGAAATGATTCATTAAGGACCTAYTTTGCAGATTTTTGAGGAACGCTTGCTGGAAAAACGTGAGCAATCAGGGTGGGGTTTTTTTTTCTAATTTGAGGGTGGATGGTAGCGAATGCTTAAAGCTCTGCAGAAACCACCTCCATATCCACCACTGGGTCCTACAGAACACCATGCCATCTCTCCCCTACGTGTATGGGACATGAGGAAGAGGTTGGGGAGTAGGAGAGACAAGCTGGTCCGTGGAGCCTTTCTTACTCCCTGTAGGTGGTCAGGGGAGGCACACTGCGAAGGAAAAGCTGAGCTGATGGGGAAAAAAAGAACCAGAAATGACAATAGCAGAGTCCTCCAACTGGCATATGAGCTTCATTCTCACAGTGTGTAAGTTGTGATCTTCTATGCCAGATCATCAGCAGAGGTCRGGGATTTATTATTTTAGACCATGGGAGTTAGAGGAGTAACTCGATTACCTGGCAGCAGCAGTAATGCCCAYGGGAATCAGCCACAGCACAGTGCAGGGGACAGGCCTGTGTTTTGCAGCGTTAAGATAAGCATGAATAATAAAGGGATTTTTCATTTGATGTGCTAAAATGTATTCACAGAAGTATAGACAGATTGTATGGAGCCACTTTTTATAATCATGGAGCCAGTTTTGGTAGGCATGAAAACTTCATGTGTGCACACACAGTTTTCATGCTTATAAGAGTAATTAATACTTTTATAMTTATCAGTCCATGAAATTTTCTTTTTGTGTTGTCGACTTAGTCACACACAGCCACTAATGTACATGTGCGTGCACACACACACATATATGCACACACATATTTACACACAGAGAGCTTGAAACATACTGGCAGAGATCTTGAAACCGTGTATGTGCTGCAGGTAAATGTATTGCTGCCACTCTCCCGCTGCATACATTCAAAATGTGGCTATAGCTCTGCGAAGAAGACTGTGGTGTGCCAATTCCCAGCAGATCCTCTCTGTCTTTATGTTTAAATCACACTATCTGACTTCAAAGGTAGTTTGGCTTTTAGCCCTGCAGAGCTGAACCTGGCAGAGAGTTACTGAGATGATATCCCGCTGTGCTGCTGCCTAAATTTGATATATCATAGGAATTTTCAAAARTGTCCAAGTGACTTAGGAACGAGACTTTGCAAAATCTTTTGGAAGTCTCACTTGTAAGACACCGYCTACTGGCAATGAAGCCTAGGGCTTAAAAAACAGAGCTTGGATTTTTTAGATCTCATGAAGGAGAATTTGTGGTCCTAGAAATTAGGAAAACAATATTCTGACCTTAAAAAGCAGTGCACAACTCCAAAATCATAGAGGGAAAATTAATAGAGAGCCCTAGGATGCCAAGTTTATGGTCACTTGTTTTGGCTGTGTGCCTAAATTTGAAAAAGATATATTCCAAGGATATCCTTTAATTAACTGCCTAAAGAGCTCAAAGCTAACAAACAAAGGAAAAATCATTTTCTCAAAGCTTTGTAGCGGTTCCTTTTATGTTAATGTTAACATAAATGTTAAAATAAACAAAGGTTAAACATTAACATCTGTTTGCAGAGCTACAAGACTTCCTCCCTCTCCTCAGACACGATCCSTTCTACATTCACAGCGAAGCTCCCCCTCTTTACTCAGTCAATCCCTATTTCCAGCAGAGCTCCACCTTTCCACCTAAACTCCATCTTTTATTTCCTGGGATCAACTGATAGATGTCTGCTCCCAGGTTTAGTCTGGCCTTCCTCCAGCGAGCAGGAGGATTAATAACTGGAATGGAGATGTATCTCTTCTGCTTATGTAGTAAAGAATAAAACAAAAACTAATGGTTATTTTCAGATAGCCTGACAATGATTAATTGCTGTTCCAGCAGATGCTCCAAATAAAATATGCTTTAGCATCCCTGATTTATACTGGGTGCAGTAAGAGGAAACACATTGCAAGGACTGGGAGGGGGACAGCACCTACCTCCAGCTGGTGCACAGAGCCAACATGCCGGAGGGGTAAACCACCACTATCGAAAATARAAGTGAAAAGCGCAGACGACTGACTGTTGTATCAGCCCTCCGGAGGGGGGGCGGAGGGGATAGCAGGAGAGGTAGAAGGTCTCAGGCTGGTTGATGGGAAAGGAAAAATGAGAACGGGGGGTAAGGAASGCAGGGAAGACATGGGGAGAGTTTTATGATGTCATCAGTCGTGTAATAACACTATGGCTTTTTATGTTTGCAGATGAGAAGAGATAAAGATCTGGTTTATGAATGGGGAGAATCAGTCAGACATTGCCACTGTCGTATTAAGAATGCGGACTGTATGSTTGATACAGTGTATGATTAAGCGACAAGACAGGGATATCTAGAAACCATCATCTGGGCAGCTAACCATCCATCTTTCTGACTTGCGCGAGAAGCAAATTAGAAAGCCTAAGTTTTTTCTTCTTGTGTGTGTGTGTGGTTTTGCAAAAGCTGTCAGGCTGGGTGCATTAGGCTCTGAGGTCTGATTTGAAAAGGTGAAGGGGAGAACAACCCTTTGGGCAACCGCTGCTGGAGCAAGAGAATATTCCTGGCCAGTTAATGCACCAGAGCCTTAATGGGCATGTCGATGTGGCAGCCCTGGAGGAGCTCGTCTCTACTGGCCAAAGCTGACGTCTGGACGTGGAAGTGCTCATGCTCATCAGTATAGGTGATTCCTGTTTTGACCGATCACAAAAAGGCTTTAGGTCCCAATTCATCTACCTATTCACTTACTGCATAAAAAAGGCAGGGTTCTCCACCCTGAAGCTGAAATGCATGTGTGTGCCTGAGGGCATAGCACAGCTCCTGATGGAATCACATGGGCCTGATCCAATGCCCAGTGATGCCAAAAAGAGGTTTTCCATGGGCCTTAGATGTCTCTGCATGGATTCCTACTAGACCAGACTAAGACATGTATCAAATATTCTCCTTTCTTTCCACTACAGGATTCTCATGATTGTAGGAGATAAACCATGGGGAACAAAATCCCTGTTTGACCATTAGAGCATTCCTAGGCTCTTTCATGCACATTTCCAAAAGTCTTTTTAAAAAAATCTTTCTACCTTTGGAGCTATTTTCTGAGACCTGAAGGRTAAAAAAAACAAAAACAAAAACAACCGTACGAATGTCTCACAAGCACACTCAAGGCCCCTATTAACTTTTCCACTTTCCCTGCAGTAATTGCTTCTGTCTATTTTAATTTCACCTTGGCTGAGGGGAGCTCAGATGTCGCTGCAGACCGAGGCAGGGAGTTGCCACAGGCACCGCTCAGCACAAACTGTAGAGCCCTTGCAGGAGTTTGGGTGCCGGGGGTGGAATGTGCACAGTGCAACTCACCCTCATATCTTGTTCTGAAAGTTTATTTTGAAGGCTGAAGAGTCATTGGCAGAGCCTGGCTCAAAATCCAGCTGCCAAGGGTTCAGATTTTGACTCTGTCATGACTTTATTGTGTTTGGGACAATTCATTTCAGCAGTCCCATGCCAGGCTCCGTATACACAGAGATCCTTGGTGAATCCAAGAAACCAACCCTGTTATCCATCTAAACTTTAGGGCATGGACCACCTCTTGCAGGGTGTGCAGAGAGCTCCTTGTGCAACGAGACACTGATCCCAGGTGGGACACGTAACCCCACAACACAAATAACGTGGTAATGATTACTCTTTTGGAGGTGGCTAAGCAAAACCTGCCAAGTGCTTTATGTAAAACGGAAATCTGTACTAGTGCTGAGGGAGCTGCCTAACTACATCAATATAATTAGATAGATGGACAGATAGATTTCCTCTGAACATTGCCTGGCAGGATGGGACCTTGCAGGCTTATATATTCTTGCCTCCGAAGCCTGCTCAAGGATGGACSTGCTGCAGACGCAAGAGCTGCCACGAGGGAGCATATTCACCGTTTCCTTGCCTTCCCACGCTCCTCCAGCCTGCAAACAAGGCTGGAGCAGAAAGCTCCCCTGTTGCCCCGGGGCTTGGCTCTGAACTTCATGCTAACAAAGCCAGGGTTTGTCCATGTCCACAGCCCACCTATTCTGTRGGTAGGATCAGAAATCAACCTGCAGGAGCAATCACAACCGCCCCCGCTAGCCTCGGGGTCTCTCTGGACAGGGCGGTGGGCAGTGTTGTTCAGGTGAYGGATCCAAACATAGAAGGGGGAGTTGGGACTGCAGCTTGGAAGCTGCCATTCATGAAGCAAACTCAGCGCTCCCTTGGCCTCGCTGCCCCTTCTCCATGCCATGGTGGGTCTGGCCAGGGCCAGCCCCATGAGCCAACGGGACGAAGGAGATTGGTGAATCTGGGAAAGACACCCCACCTCTCTGAAACTCAGTGACACTTTAAAACACAAGGAAAGTGAGCCCTGGTGCACAGACATGCCAAGAGAGAGCAGACTGGGACTTCATCCTCCATGTCTGCCTTCAGATAACTTCTTCATTTACTGCATACACAGAAAGGAGGAAGAAGCACAACCTGTCAGAGCTCTTTGCTAGCAGAGCCACAAACTATTCCTGTTCCCATCTGCTTTAATGTCAGTCTCTCACAGCAGAGCAGCAAGTACTTCACCGGCTCTTCTCTGATCACTCTCAGACAGGGCAGGTTTCCATCACAAGCTATTTGACAATTTGTCTTTAATAAAAAGACCTGGCACATTACATTCCTACTTTATTGTAAGCCTGTTATGTGGCAGCCTGAAATTCTAATTGTTCAGGCTCTTTCTAAAGTAAATTCACATTATAGGTCTTTTTCACATTATTAAAAAGGGATTCCCCTTTCCTATAACCTGTGCTCTAATTTTGTGCCAAGTTTATTTTATCAGGGTCTAGCATTACTCTTCTTTTTAACTCCAATCTCTTCACTCCCCCCTCCCGTGTACCTGGTGTTTCCAAAACAAAACAAAACAAAACAAAACAAAACAAATAAAAAAGAAAGAGAGAGAGACAAGTGACAAATTTTGCCCAGGCAAGTACATCTCCAAGCAGTTCACTCCTCTTCCCAAAATAGACTCTGCTCTGTAAATGTTAACTCTTGGTCTATGCCAAAGGGATAGTGCTGCCCTCCTGCACCTCCCRTCCCTTCCAGCACCCCAGTCCTTGCACCTACAGCGAAGTCATTTATGTGGTTATYCCCTTGGTTCCTTCTCCTGTCCATCTATTCTGTATTTAATGGAGATGCTGGTGTTAGAGAGCCAGAGAGCCCAACACAGATCAGGACTTCTGCTCCACCTGTGCTTGGTGCTGTACAAACCCAGACCAAAAAGATGTGCCGTGGTTATGCCCTGATTCTGCTCCYGCAGAAGCCAGTTGCCAAACTCGTTAGCTCCAGTATGGGCAAGATAAACAGCATGACAGGAAATTTCTTGGGGACTTCCATGTGTTCTGACCTTCTAGTCTAGAAGTTTTCCACACCACTTTTTTTTTTTTAAAGTAGTGTGCATGAAAGGAATGATGGAAGAGAAAAGGGTTAGATCAAAAATAGAAGTACCCATCTATATTATTTTATGATTGTAAGAGCCTCTTCTGTCTTCAGTCTTTTAACATTTCCAGTAGGGAGGTGGAATAATAGCATKTCTCTTCAATGACGCAGTCCAGCACAGAGGATGATATTAGTAGGAGTCTGGGTGCGGTGGACGTCAGTCACTCTGSCCACCACGTGCCTGCTGATGCCAGGCAGACAGGTTTGGGAAAGCTGCCAGACCTGTGCTCGGGTCTGCTGTGCCAAAGGGAGCAACATTTGTGAGAACTATTAACCTGTGTCTTGCCCAGATGCGAAGGGGAAAGGTTTCTATCACCTGTGATAGCACCAGCTGGGATGACTTGTATTCCTGGGACGTGTGGTGGGRTTGCACATCTCTGTTAAGATCCTGACACTTCTCTCCTATGTTATCAAAGCAAAGAGTTCCAGAAAGGGCAATAAAACAAGATCCATCAACCAACACAGGTTAACCTGCCGGTACCGTCATGAAGGAGCTTTTATAACAATGAATAYCTGACAGATTGCTAAGAAAGACATTTTTCCTCCATTGTGAAAAATTGTGTCAATATTTTCCCCAAATTGTGTTAATATTTTCCCCATATTTGACCAGCTCTTTAAGGGTGTAGCAATCCAAACCAGAATTAGAGGTTTGAGCGCTGTTTAGTCTTGGTTTCCATCCACAGACAAAAAGAGCCAAATGCTGATTGCCTGGTGCAGAAAAASCAAAACACATTCAGGCTTTGATTTTCCAACAACCCGTTCTTCTTCCCTCTGAAAAAGACAGAAGGGAAAGCTACCATTTTATTAGACGACATTAGCTGTTGAGAAAAGATATTAGGAAGGAAAATAAGTGAGCAGTGCCCACTTCGTGACCTTGTTGTCCACATGAAGATGAATGACCTGCTCAAACCCCGGTTATACACCAGCTTCCCCTAGAGAAATGCGTTTGTTCGCTTTCACTGGGTGGACACAGAAAAGGTAGATCATGAGACAGGCCAGCAGAGAGAGAGTGAGATGAAAAAGCAAGAGCAGCTGGCTTCCAGTAAATGCTCTCAGACTCACATTTTCATTAGTCCTAAATTCAATCACAGTTTAAATGAAGCAAAAGATAAAGAGCGAGGGAACATTTAAAGGATCCTTCAGAGGGAGAGAGGCTTGCTTTACCATTAAAAACCTGACTAAAAGTTATTGTTATTATTCACATTACTGCTGTGCCCAGAGGCCTCAGTCAAGACGAGATCCCCGTCGTGCGGCGTGTGCGTACGCTCAGCCCCGTGATGGGTGAAGGGGGGGGTGTGCATCTGCTGTTTCGGTGTACAGCTGGAAACACGGCGCTGGGAGAGGGGGGCTGCAGCCCTCCCGGGAGCTCAACGTGCAGCACGAGGCTCTGCTCCCCATTTTTTGCAACTTAAATAGATACAAGTGACAGGGAGGTTAAGTCAGCAGAGTAACAGTGATAATAATAATACGAGAATTATTATTATCATCACTGTCTTTGCAAGAGAGAGATGCTGAGCAGACGATGAGGTTTGGGAGTCTCAGGCATCCGGGTTCCCATCACGGCTCTGCCCTGGTCTCTGTGGGGAGGGGGATGGGGCAGGTCACTGTCTCTCTGGTTGCCCTCACTTGCTTTCTCTGCATTCAGGCTAAAAGCCTCTGAGATGGGGACTCTCTGTGCAGCAGGCCCCAGCTTTGGCTGAGTTTCTGAGCGCAGCAGGTTTCTTCAAAGCATGGTCACCCCTGTGCTCCCGGGAGGTGGTGCAGAGTCAGACTGCCYAAATTGCTGATGGGTTGGAAACTTAGTCTGTCCAAAGAGCCCTGAAGGTCACTAAAGCAGCTACTAAATGCTTTTCAGTCTAACCCCCAGGATTAAAACTGCAGCCCCTGAAACCTTTRCCAGGATCAGACAGTGGATCAGTGGCAGAAAAGAAACCCTAAGCTCCTCATGTCAGGCTGGATTCTCAGCACAGGAGCCTTCCACTCCAGACGCCGTYTGATGAACCCTCCTGATCCCTGATGTACAGCAGCCCACCCCACCAGCGGTCTCAGGTGCATTTAGCCCAGCATCGCGGCAGCTCAGCCACACGAGCCACGCTCTCCGGGGTGCGGCGTGCTCACACTTCACCAGCACAGGTCCGTGTCTTACACAGCCTCATTAGAACTGCTGGAGAGCTGGTCGTGCAGTCCTGATAGAAGAGAGGTATCCTAAAGTTCTCAGCATGCCCTGACACCCCTGCAAGCCAACATGACCCTTGAGGTTGCAATGCAGTCATCTGATAGATCTAACTGGCCACCAAAAGCTGTGGGATGGTCAAACATGTGCCTGGTACATCAGTCCCGCTGCCTGTTGGCATTTCTGTAGTTTCCAAGGAAACCTAGTGCCTCCGAGAGACGGACAGATGGGTAGTGTTTGACAAAGGAGTTCTGTGATGCTTCTTTTTTAACGGCAGTTGTTGTTACCTCCTTGGCCTTTGCCCCTTTGAACGTGAAACGTTGCTGCTTTGCACAGATGGGGCTTTCATGAGAAAGAGAGGGAAAATCCCAATGCTCTTGCGTGCCCCGGCTGCCCTTCCTTTCCTGCTCTCCACAGATGAAACAAACAAAACAAAAAAAAGAAACCGTGGTGGCTGGGGCTGCTTCTAATTTAAACGAGGTTTTGCCTTCAAAGGAGCATCCGTGGCTGAGCGGTGAAGAGCAGCGTGCACCGTTCAGAAGCACTTTCGCRGGGACACACAAAGAATCCTGCCTCTGAACCTCTGACAACTTTCACTGCGCACAGCAGAGATCAGCTGAAAAGATTCATTAGCCAGCTTCAAAGCCCGAATTGCTCAGGAAGCTTTTGCTCTTGCCTTGTTACTGGAGAACTCTCCAGGTCAGAAACCTTTACTGGGAGAGAAGGGGGTGTTTTGGTTATTTTGTTCTGCTGGTTCTGGACATGCTAATCTAATGACATGACTAATGTATTCCAGCCTGACAGACGTCAGTGAAAATAGATGAGGGAGGATTCTGGGATGTCTAGACTGACATTGGTCTTGAAAATGGAGGCTGGACCTGGTCCCTAGATAGGAGAGTGAAGACCACGCTATACTAGGTGCAGAGTGCATCCYCTTCTCATTTCCTGCATGGAGAAGCATAGGTCAGTCCCAGCCACCCGGGAGGTGAATGCCGGCAAGGTGCTGGTTGATGTATTTCCATGTAATAAGTTGCCAAGGCAGAGGAGGTGTCCTCCTGGTGATGTATGATACACCTCTACTGTATCACCAGGAAAAMCTGTACCTGGAGTAGCATGGAAGTGGCAAAGATCCCTCAAACACATCCCAGTTTCTGCTGCAGAACGCAGGTCTGTCTGAGGCTGCCAGTGGTCCGAGTAGGCTGGTGGTCAGTGGGATACCATGCCAGCATGTCCTTGTTTTCTACAGCAGGGAAATGGCATGAATATAAATCACACTTTATCTTCTAATTTTCTGATTTTCTTTGTTTTTAATTTTCCTTAAAAAGACATTTTTCAAAGTGACATAGAAGCCCCTCTTCTACCCTTTTTCAGGGGTCTTAGGAACATCAATGGCAAAGGAATAGTTGCACATGCCACCAGTTGCCAGCTTCTTTGGTCGTTGAGACAACTGTGGTGTCAAGACCTTGGGAATCCAGCCCTTGGACTCCTTTGAAAAGGGGACTTCAGCTCATCAGTCATTTGGGGCTTTTGAAGCCCTAAATCTGTAAGCTGTTGGAGAGTAACCCAGCATCCTTAGAGTTTTATCTTTGTGGTTAGTGTCTGTGACCGGATTCCAGCAGCATTTATCGGTCCCTCTTTGCAGCCTCACTCCTTCTCATTGAGTCAAATGGACAATATTATATGGAAATTTATTCTGTAAACACAACCCTATTAGTCCTGAAGCCTCRGGGATCAGAGCAGGCTGTAATTACAGAGGCATACCTTTAGGTGTGAGTTATCATGTGCTGAATTAGCAGATAACAGCCCTTAGCAAGATAGGTGAGCCCATGCCGGTCCCCTAATGTCACGGATCTGGGGAAGGCTGGGTCCTCTGATCACAGCAGCCCATTTAGGAGACAGGCATTGCACATCTGTTGCTTATCAAAGATAGCCCGTTCAAGGCTGGGTAGGATTAGAGAATGCCTCTCTGGAGATAGTGTTTTGTCAGATGGCTCTTGAAAACCAGCCAGGAATGATGGGCTTGCAAAAGAAAGGTGTGATCATGGGAATCGCCACTGTTATCACCACTCCGCTATCTGATGTGACCAGAGCGACAGCTTTCATAAGAAAGTRCAGAAGCCCTTGAGCAGACTGCATTCACTGGGCTCGTTCTGTTCAGYCCTGCTCACTTTAGGGCTCTCTCTGTTCTGATAATGAATGATCAATATCTCCAAAAACCTTAGCCCTTTCTGRGGCAATGTAGCTTTCCTTATCCATACAGCCCCAGAGGCAGGGCTCCACCCCTGCTCTCAGCAAGGGATCCTGGCAGTGAGTTCCACACTTACTTACATTTTAGCTGCTTAAAAGCTTTGCCCATAAAATGGGGTAAAAAGGAAAGAAGGAAGTGTGATCTGAAATTTAAAAGCCTGAAGTGAGCAAATTAAGTTCCAGAATCGACAGAGTTAAGTTCCAGAAGCCACAGAGTTCAACTGATCAAAATCTGCCACCAAATCATCATTGTTTTCCAAGGGTAGCTCTTAGGAACTTCACAGATTTTACTCCTCTCAAAGCAACAAAACCAACTCAGAGTGCCTTGACCCTCAAACTAACTCTTAGTCCTCTGAACACTTCATGGACATTGTGCCTGTCAGTGATTTCACTACAGCAAATTGGTCAACACTTCCTTTTCCAAGGAAGTCTGTGATCCTTCGATGTTCTCTGCAGGGTGCAGAGGGGACATCCTTCCCATGCACCTACTCTTGGCTCGAGGGGGAGAGACGTTCTTCCAATCTGCTTTTCATCTTCCAGCACAAGAGAACCGACACTTTTTGTGTTGCTGTGGTTTATGCATCAACCTCCACAGGCCTCCTTTGCAGTTCCTTCATCTTCTCACCATTGCTCGCTCTAGGGCTTGGATGGTGCATCTCACCTAGCGTGAGATATCACACCTCAGGGTGTCTTCACATCAGGTCAACGCCTGTGATAGACAATATCAAGATGAGGCCTTTTGACTCCAGAAACCTCCTGGTGATGTATGATACACCTCTACTGTATCAGCCAGCAGCTGCTGTGAGTTTTTACAGCCAACAATA
Organism: Oceanodroma leucorhoa; assembly: GCA_030449065.1. Lineage (NCBI taxonomy): Eukaryota > Metazoa > Chordata > Aves > Procellariiformes > Oceanodroma > Oceanodroma leucorhoa. Next base: position 5,800,347 of record JASVER010000056.1, on the reverse strand, counting down.
AGTGAATTTTGCCTCTTCACCTGAAGCCCTGTGGGATGTTGTAGCTCTGCAGATCAGTGCCCCCAGAGCCAGCTAACCTTGCCACAACTGCTCCAGTAACGGGCTTTCACTAGAACTGAAAATTTTGACTTGGTATAATGAAGCGTATGCATCTCGTGGGGGAGAAAGGCAAACACACACACCATGTCCTGACTTTAAATGCATGAGTAACTTATCAGAGGCGATAAGTGGGGATTTGAATTCAGAGATGTAACTTATCTCTAAATACACATCTTCCTATTTAGCTGTGTTTACATCCACCCATATCTCACTGACTGCAATGTGCCTTATTATATAGCRGTGCTTACCTTTGATGTGCTGAAAGGCTGTTTGTGCTAGTGATGAGAAAAGCAAGGTAGAAGCAGGCTTTCCAGTGCTGGAGCTTTCTGTTGCATTCTCCTTTTGACTGTCTTTCATTTAATGTGTCTAATAAATGGTAGTTTACGGGAATCAAAGAATTCAAAGCTTCTGTTCTTGGTGATGAATACAAGGAATAAGAGGCTTTTATACTCTGTGAAATCTACAGAAAGACTGAGATATGGGGACAGCTTTCCTATACATGTCTCGTAAGTGAGTGCTTATCCTGAGATAGATGCAGTGATCTCTGCAAGAAAAATCAACGTTTCCAAGCAAGCACGGTGCTGTCGTTAAAGCTGAGCGAAAAGTGGAAGTACTGCAAGATCTCAGAGCCCATTGTGTGCTGACCTGAAAAGCTTTTCAGTGCAGTTAGGATGGGGTTTTACAGGGATGCCTAAAACTAGCACAGATCTGACTGCTATTTTTTTATTGATTACGGTTGAATGCTTAATTTAATGGGGTCTTGACAGTCCAGTCCCCCCCACCCCCTCWTGGCCCTTATCCTATTGCAGTTGGGATATCCAAAGCTGAGGAGGGAAGGGGCATCAGAGCCGTCCCGGGGTCAGCGGCAATCTGGAGTCAGTCCAAGTGGTGGGAGCTGCTTAGGGTAACCAAAGACTCTGGAAACCTTCATTTGCTTAGTACATGTTTAGCCTGGGCTTAGTTGTGTAATTCACAGCCAGTTTTGGGACATATCAGATCAAGAAATGATCGTTCCTTCCTGTCATTTGAGATCAGAGCTTATCATGCAACTAAACACTGGAGGAGAAATACTATCCCTCTCATTTCACATGGAGAGAGTGAGGCTCAGGGGTGTTGTCCTGATGGGAGCAGGGTGCTTTTCCAACCTGCTTAGGTCTCTTTTCCTTTCATCTTTGGACATGTCGGTCCCATTAGTAGAGACAGCCCGAAACTGGTCCTACATACTTGGAGATCACCCAAGTGCCATCCTGCAGAATTGGTCAGTCATCTCCTCTGAAGCACCTGACCTTCAGCACTGCTTTTCTGGATCTTGTGCTAGCTGGGCTGTTGAGCTACTCTACCCTGGCAAAAACCGTCCTAAGGAACAATTACTAATATTAGTGCATGAATTTAGGGATTTGGTATTTACCTCRACTGAGGCAGAGGGAGAGAAGTTGATTTAGTCACCTAGTTTAGTTGATTTAGTCTAGAGTTGAAGAGCTAGACTTTGGCACATTGATGCCAGGACACAGTCCCTTACTCCGTATGAAACCCATCTGCCATCAGGACAGACACGGGGCCAGCAATGTTCAATTCAGAGCTAATTTCATCCTGATCAGTCTTGCTGTAACAGAGACTGTCTGACCAAATGCCTGTAAAACACACTAAAACATTACTGATGGGGAGGGAAGTTTGTGGCGTTCTAGTATTTCTCATTCCCCACAAAATTAACTTTAGATCATTTATCCTAAATTTGATTTTACAATAGTAAAATAGTTGGGTTTCTCAATAGAAAGATGAATGGCTAGATGGTATTTTTTATGAACCTTCTCTGTGAAACTTGCTTTATAAATTATTTATTGGAGAAACAGAATTTGTACATTTAAAACAAAAAGAAGCAGCTAAAGAATTGGTATTGGCTTCTTTGCAGCTCTTATTTGTGTTCATGCACTGAGGGCTTTGTCTAGCTGTTGTACTTTCCAGTGACTCCAGATTACTGCCTCAAAGCACAAAAGCATTAACGCGGCAAGACTCCTTCTTAATAACTCTGCAGAATTGTTCTGCAAATGAACAAAGATAATGTTGGCCTGACAGGTTGAGATTGGGCGCTTGATGAAGGCTGAGGCTGAGAAGAGAGATTTCTCTGATAAGTCCCAGCATCAATCTGAGAGAGCAGCTGGAAAAAGAGTAATAAATATATTTTCTCCTTTTACATGTTGCAAGTTATAAATATGAAGCTTCAGACTCTTTACATTACAGCATGAATTGAGTCACTTATCCTGAAGCTATCTTGTTTTAAGCTTCTGCTTGCTGTAGTTATTCAGTTGTGGAGCATCACACTGCATCGCAAATGTCAGCCAGAGATGTCTTTTAYGACTATCCTCATTTCTATGGTAAAGTTTCTTTCCAGAGACTATGAACACTCCGCTGAGCCACTCATTTCGTTTGGTGTTGGTTTTTGTGGCCAGGWTTCAAAGGGAGTTTTAACTTGGACAAACAGACTGTGTCACAAACTAAATGATCAAAACGGAAGGAAAGGGAAAAGCCGACTCATGCTTTTGAAGTAACTGGTGCTGCAGTCTGTTTTCTCAARCCTAAAGCTTTTCTTTACACTGGCAAAAAGTCAGGGAAAACATTTGCTTGGARTTACAGTAAAACAGGGGCCAAACTGCTGCCTCCTCCAGCAGCAGAGACACAAGAGCTGGCTAAAGTCCTCGTCTGGAAGGAGCATCGGGAGTGGGAGCACCGTTGGCAGCAAATGCTCTTCCCATGTTCAGGACTGGACAAGACAGACCTGCAAGGAAAGGTTGTGGTAAGAATAGTGCTAAACAGGCTGAGGAAGAAGAGTTCAGGGCATGGCCACCTAAAACTCCATGAGATTCTTCAAAGGAGATTTGTGGTACGTAGAGAGCAAATATTCACCGAGAACTGGCTGTAACAGAGGATGGCTGGTCTATTAAATACCTCCATTTTTTGAGAACTTTCCTTTTTTCCCAGCTTAGCTGTGGCTATAGGCATCTGCTGACCTGAAGAAAGGAGAGATGAAAGGCATCACTTCTGCAGGGGCTGGGGGCTGGGGGATCTGGCCAGGACCAYGCAAACATTGCCTTTTATTCCCTTCACAGCAGGTAAATAGAGAAGGACCCTGGAAAAATGCCTGCCAAAACGAATTTTTCAGACAAATGGTAGAGTTCTAAGGATGCAAAGATCAGTGGAGGAAGAGCCCATTTTTTTCTTTACAAATAGAAAAGAAAAAAAATGTTAGTCAAAGTTGAACATAAATTTTCTGCCAGGAAATAAGAACTCTGCCAAAATAGTGACAGATGTATTTTTTATTTTATCAAATATTTGGCCTGGAATCAGAAGTGCTGAGGATCTGTAATTACCTCCACATTTTCAGGAGGCTGGGTGAAATGCTCTTCACAAGTTCTTGGCATGAGCACATGTGGAGAATGCAGTATATTTTGCATTACTGTTATGTTCACAGCGACTGCCTCAGTTTCCCCGGCTGTTCAGTGTGCTGCCTTGCAGTAGAGCAATGCATTAATATCTTGTATTAGGTGAAAGTAAAAGTCATCATTAAAAGAAAGACAAATTCTTTTGGAAGAGCATAGGGGAGGCAAAGGAAGCAAACAATGGTTCAGCCAAATTTTGAAGGAACTGATGATCCTCTTTGCTCTCAAACTGGTATTTTATCCTGGAGAAAACCAAGTGTAAAACATTAACTGGTTCTGGTGATGGTCTGTGCCAGGCTTGCACCTATTCCAGAGTTGTATGTGAAACTCCAAGCTGCAAGGCTTGGAGAAACCAGCTGTTGACTCTGTCATTCTGCCAAATACTACAATTGTTTTTCAAGTCTCATATCACAAAGCTCTTGCTCCTGAAGGCATRTGATTACAGGAGAATTTCTTCTCCCATTAAAAGGAAAAAACCCAGCAAATGCAAAGCTTTCTTGTACGGACGTAGAAAAAAGCCTGAACACTCAGTCAAGTGGACTTATAAATRTTTAGAAACCAAAAGAAACATGGAGAGCGGACGATATTTATTGTTTCAAATACTTTATGATTTTCTGAAGTCCTATTCTTTCTTTTGTGCAATTCTCTGTTCTGTGAAACTGAAGCCATTTTACTTGATTTCAGTCAATTAACCCCAACATGCCTCTCGCATTTGGCCTGACTCCCCAGCACAGGTTTATCCCTGGAGACTCAAGGCAAAGCAAGAGTGGTTTTGTTGCTTGTACCTTTTCTGTATAAAACAGAAGGTTTGAGCAACAGTTAAGACCAAGTAATTACAGACAGATATATCATGTTACAATTCAAACCTGCACCGTAATGGCTCCATAAAGTCACCTAGCTTTAGATATACATCAAACCATTTTTCACATTGCAAATGAATACTTTTCTAAGAGCTATAACTTTCTGGGAGTTCATGAATTTCCTGGATTCATAGCCCTTTACTAGATGGAGGAAGGTGCAAGAGATACTGCTGTACAGAAATAAAAAGGAGGGAGAGTGGCTAAGGGAGCTGAAGCAKAGGAAAAAAATAAATCCTTAGAGATGAGATATCCAAAAGCTGCTTGAAAAAAAAGCTGGGATAAATGTATGRCACACTCAATAAATATCACTTTGCTTTATCACCCCTTCTCTTTCGCAGCCTTGCCCAGGGATTTTGGGAGCCTGATCTGAAACACGAGGCCTYTAATGGCCAAGAGCCTGTAATTCTGCTCTCCATGGGTGCTGAAGTCCTTAATCAGGGTGTGAGTAGTGGCTGAGCATGTAGGTCCCCAGCTGTGCCCACACCTACGTGTTGGCCACGCTCTGCCTTCACCCTGAAACAAGGCAGCTGACAGGAGCCACCATGACATTGGTGACAASTCCAGGTGGGCACCAAACAGCCATAACCGTGTTGACCTCACTGTGGTGGCACGAGGAGAAGATCTTTGTAAGGGGAATAGATGTAGCACCATATTCTTGTCCCAGGGGTACAGGRATGGCCAACCTCCTTGCCCACTTGTCTGGAGCACTTCATGGACCCTCTGTCCTAGTGCTGCAGTCCTTAAAACCATTTTTTTTAAAAAGATTTTGGGGGTCCATAGCAGTGATGGCTAAATTAAAGCATGGGTATTTTTCTGCCTCCCTCTCCCCTAAACCCACTCTCAGTCTGTGCCATGTCCTTGTGTCCTGGTGGCAGCAGAGCCTGGTGCTGCTGAGCAGTGGGGCTAAGACTTCTCCTCAACGCTTTTCCTAAAGCTTGCTGTGATCAGATCAGAGAGATGACGAAAGCAAGCTATTATTTTTGCATTTTAAAGTGAAAGGGCACAGATATGTGGTGTTTGTGCTGTAATTTCCTATCCAAAAGAGTGCTTTCAATCTGGGCAATTTGGGCWATCAATTAAGGGAAACCTCAGAGAAGCATAAAACAGACATCTCCGTGCCCAGGGAAGCACAGAGCGTGTGACTCGTGTTGTAACATCCCTCTGGGGTTGAGCCGTTGTGCCGGCAATAGTTCGCAACAGCAGCAAGGTGTCYTAAAACTGAGGGTACTGCTTGCCCCACAGTAGCCTGACTTACACTACAGGGCACACAGCCAGGCTCCCGAGTCAGGCAGTCATGGACGATGCTCCTACACGCCTTCATCATCCTTTCCTACATATCAGTGAAAGTGCTTTTACTCCTTTTCTAAAATCCCCTTAAATCCTCCTCCACTCYGCTGGCTAGACCAGCAAATCCATCTTTCTCATGCAGTTAAATAAAGATTAAGGGGGCTTGATAGGTAATTAATTTTAATAATAATACACTTTTTTCTTTCTGAATTACAGACATTGGCGTGCTATTCTCTTATAGGGCTGGGAACCGATTTCCCGCTAATCTCAGTGAGAATCACAAGCCTTCATACCTGTAAGGATCAGAGTATTCTTCTCTTTACAGATACAGAATGAACCATACCTGCTTTATGAAGCCAGGACCTGATAAAAACTCATGCCTGGGAACCCTCACAGGTGCTCCAGGGAGCCACCAAGGGCTTTCATCTGCTGCTGAGAATTTTGATTTTTCTAAATTCTAATTTGCTTAACTGAGAAGAAAATCTTTCACCTTCTTCTAGGGGCATAATTCGGTCCCTGGGGTTTGTAGTACTTTTTTTTTAACATAATTTGGGCTATTTTCTTTTGTCAATTGACAAACGAAGGAGACAGGGAGAGAGAAAGAATCCCACAGAGGCGTAAAACTAAGATAAACAGGTGTGAACAGGTAAAGCATGCTGAKATGGTGAACGCGCTTGAATCTGTACATTTAACCGACCATGGCAATAGGCATCTATCTTTCCTCCTACAGCTTTTTCTAAATGTGCCCCAGTGTCCCTGGAAGAACATTGCCTTTCATGGGAGGGTGTGTAATGAAATGCCCTCATCCTGTTTTAATCAGTTTTGAATGTGGAAAAGACAATCATGATCTGAGAAAGGCAGTGTTTCCCTTGCATGTGAATTATGTGATACTGTAGCTTCATTAACATGCTTTACAGTCTTTTCTTTATTCATACTGGCAAATTAAATTAGCACTGTCTTTCAAATCTCTGCCTATTTTTCCCCCTAGGCAACCACCAGCAGCACAAAATAAATGACAGTAACTGGAGTGGATTGCTGTGCTCTTGACGCTAGTCCCTGGATTTTAAGCAACCATCCCTCCAAGAAATCACATTTGTTCTTGTTCCAAGAGCCGAGCTGCATTACAGCATGCTTGTTGCGATTGCAGAGCTCCACGTACTGGCACAGAGCCTGGGCCGGTGCATGGGGCACCGGGCTGTCAAGGTGGAGCCCTGATGGTCCTTTCCTCTTTAGTCTCCCCAAACGTAGACTGTACTTTGATATTTAGGCAGGTGCCTCCTTCCTCCCTTCATGGTCCTTTCCCTCTGTCAGCTCCTCTGAGGTCTGGAGGGGAAAAGCACTAAACATGGTTGTGGTAAGGATAAAAAATCAGAAGCAGAGAGTTTTTTGCTGCACAGGGTCATTTTTCCGGATGGAAGTGTTTTCTTCAGCTGATGCTGAAGCACATGTGACAGAATGTTTTTGGGAAGGTGTAGGAAGTCAATTACTAATATAACCCCAGCTGTTTTGGGGGCTGTTTAGAGGAAAGATCTTGGTGGAAAGGTATAAAAGGTGGGATGAGGAGGAAAAGACTTTCCCCACCTATATCTTTGCCATGCAGCTTCCTGGGCTGGGGACTAGTGTGGATTTGTCAACTCCGCAGTCAGGTGTAAATCGAGCTTCATAACCTTGCAAGTGCAAAGCATTAGGAGCAAGTGATTTTACATTAAACACTAAATATTGCTGCTATTAAAGAACATTCATCATCCACACAAGATGCCTGAACAGAAATGAGCTGTAGCATCTCCTGCAACATTGACTGTAAACACATTAAAAGCCATCACTGTGCTGTCAGTCATTTCCATCTCAGAGGGTAGACCTGGCACTCAGGTGAACGTCAGCCCATCCTTTGCACAGCATCGTGGGGTGACCTCCAGCTCGGCTTAGAGCCACAGGCCCTGGTACCTCCAAACCCTGCTGCTTTTTATTTCCTCTGGTATTCTGCTCTTTAGCTCTGTCTTCAGTTGTGGTGTCCCAAAATGGAGCATCCTGTGACACTGTTGTCCCCACTGGAACAAGTGCTGGTAAAAGAGGAGGATACAGACACTACCCAGTGATTTGACCGGTGTTAAATAACCGCCTCACTGTTGCTCATAGGTGGGTTGTACCAAAAAGCTTGAAGCTCATGGGCAACACTGTGTAATTAGTTGTGATGGAGATTATGGGGACATTGCAGCTTTCTTCCCAAAACCTCAGTGTGAATAAACCAAGGAGTCTTTGTTTCCTTTCCGCAAGCAACTCCTGTGGACTGTACGTTGTTATCACCAATCCCAAGAGATGGCCCAAGCCTCCGACGTAATGCAGTTTTCATCTCCTGCTTTCCTACCACCAGGCCAGCCAAGGCTGGCTGTGCATCGCGCCGTCCAAGATTGTGCTTCAGATAAGGGTTTGGATGATTATGATTAATATGACTGCTTTGTTTGTCTGACAGGTGGACTGATAAACAGATATTGTTGCTAGGCCTCTGTTCCTTCCTGCTACGATAAACAATACAGACAGCCTGAAATGCTGATGTTTCTTGGAGATCTCTGAAACCAGGGGTCAGGGCAGTCTGTACCTTGCCCTTTGATTGTACTTGGATAAAGGACTTCGGTCCTTTAAGTGAAGAGTGATGATTTCATCAAAACCTGACATGTCCTTAGTTTCCAGTAAAGAAAACAAACAAAACCTCAGTTTTGAGAATATGGTCCAAACATAACTGAATGCTCATAAAAGGGCAGAGAGCCCACAGATCCAACAGAAAAAGTAGCTTAAAATGTCACCAGAAACTGTTACAATCTTTGGTGAAGCTTTTTCCCCCCTTTATCTGATTTCCATTTATCATTCTTTCTGTCTTTACCTGACATGAACAGATGAAATTTTGGAATTTCTCAGCAAGCAGATACCCTGCCAGCAGCTGCCTGGCGCAGGCTGAACTCCCCCCTGGCTGCTGAACCCCCCTGGCCCGGGCGAGCACCAGCCACAGCTGCAGGAAGGTTCAGTCCCACCCCGGGAGAAGCCCCAGCTGTGGAGACAGGCACGTTTTCTTGCACTTCTGATCCTTAATAACTGAATTGCCTGTCCYGGAACCAAGGGGACACCAACATGCTTGGAGCAGAGAACAGACCAGCAAGCTTTCAGCTTCAGCCTTAAAAACCCTCTTGCTTCGCTTTGCATTACTAATCCATACTATGCATCCATGCGTTACGGGGATTGACCCTCCCTGAATCCTCTGCCCAATCGCTGACCCCCCACCCTCCCAAGCTATATAAATCCTATGCAAGCTTTGCTGTCTGTTTGCTGTTAGCTGATAGCTGGGGACTAGTGATTGGGAAGATCTTTGTACAAATTGCTTCAGAAATCTGTGTAAGGGAATCTCACAGCAGTAGTTTTCAGGGACTGTATTGTTAATCTGTATAACTCAGACTCCAGAGAAGATCAGCAGTGCTGATTATAACTTGCCTATCTCATTGAAGCAGCTCATTTAATACAGGCTCTTCTTGCAAAAGTGTCTGGGAGCCTCCCATTTCCTAATGAATTTTTCTTCTTGGTAGTGGAGTGAATGCTGATATTTCATTGTACTGATCAGGAGCTTCTAGAGATAGATAGAACGGACCTCTGTCTGTGGAGACGGGTAGATGAGGGGAAGCTGGAAGTCTGCTGCAGAGCTTGGGAACCTATAGCAAGACTAATGTGCTAAAACAGGCACCATTCTCCACTCAGACCATGCATCATTGCCTGTTGTCAAAATGTGAGCTGATTTAGGTACTCTCCTTGATGATGAGGAGTAGGTCTTTTTAGCCATAATTAAGTTTTTCTTTTTCCTGAGGTTGATGACCTCAGGATGAAATCAGCTTTTACCTATTGTCTGTTCCTCCTGATCAACCTCCAAAGATGCCTAGATGMCTAGGTCTGATGAAAAAACTGAAATTGGGGTAAATTAGTACCAGATGAAAACCGACCATGCACAGGTAAGCTCTTTCCTTCTGATGTGCATCTTACCCTATGCCTTGGGGCTAGCAGGGATCTGAACAAACTGCACACRTTTAGCTAAGTAGCTTTAGCCAAGTTCAGGTTCATTTGTGCTGTCTGGCCACTAGAGACAGGGGAAATGCCCTGTCCTTTCTCCGATTAGTTAAAGATATTAGTAACTTTGAGGTTAAATAGCTTTGCAGCAAACGTTGGAACAGTGAAAGGTTCCTATTTGTTCCTAGGAGCTCTGTTGAATATCCAACACTCTCCAAAGTCGGTGCTGCTTATTTCAGAACATGGCAGTTCAGGAGAAGCAAGAGCTTTCCAGCCTGCACACAGCCTGTACAGGGGGGCCAGGCCACAGCTGAGGACAGAGACCCATCAGCTCTTTAGGTGTGCCTACCCACCCAGGTGCCCTGTATGAGTTATTAGCTCCCACACTGATCTCTGGTTCTCTGATGATTTTCTTCCTACATTTCCTATCTGCAGCTGGAAGGCCGGTGTTTCCAGAAGCCTGTCTTTGGTCCCTCCTGTTGTCAAAAAAGCCTGAGCCTGGGTGGGATGGGATCTGTGGCTGCAGAGTGACATACGGGGGATCAGGTCCTTGGCTGGCTTCGTTCAGTCCATGCATGCTCTGACTCTCRGGCACTGGTGATTGCCTAAAAAGCAAGTGACTGGGCTTTGGGATTAGATGGGGCTTGCTGGGGTCTGTCCTTTCTAGCCTGCCCACGATGTCAGCTAGACTCCCTGGAAGGAGCTGAGTGATGGGGAGAGGGGAGCAGGTTAACATCCCAGCGCAGATCTTGCTGCCATCAGGTCTGGGATCAGCTTAGTTGCCCCCTAGTCTCTGAACAGCTGAATCTCTCCCCTCAGTCAGGCTTTAAGGGAAGATTAAGTGTTCAAAAGCACTATTTACATTTCAAAAACTAACCGGGGCCTGGTGTGAGATCAAAGTGAAAGTGGGGCTTAGGTGTATTGATCAGATGCCCATGATGCTGGGCCTTTCTGCTTTCCTGTATCTTTTAAAGGATCAAACAAGAGYTTGGAAATGTAAGAACTGTCAGCATGGTTATTTTTTCCTAGGTAAGAAAAGCTTGTAATCCCAAGTGTTTAGATGCTTGCTTCAAAGAGAAATCATTCCTTTGTGGTATTCCCTGGATTAATTAGTGACTACACCTTACATGCATGGCACTTATCCCTCCCCGCCCCGACCTCCTTGCAGAAATGCTGGTCATCTACCAGACCTGGCAAACAACTCCAGTCCGTGTGTGGGATCCTGTTGTCCAGAGCTCACACTTTACCACTGCTCTTGTGTGTAGCTCGAGCTCAACCCAGTGTCCTGGCTCTCCTCACCCCAGGGACGTGACATAGCCTTATGCATCAAAACTTGGATGTATATGAGACTCTGATGGTCAGGTAGAGCTGCACTACAACTAAGCCTCTCTGAATGGCTTTCAAAAGCAGGAGGTGCCCAGCAGAGCATGAGCAACCGGTTTTGAAAGTGGGATTGGTTGGATTGGCAAAGATGCCATCATCATCCCATGCTGCATCCACCATACTGATACAGAGGAGAAAGGTTGGGGCTACTCCAGTAGGTATCAGACGACTCGTTTTGTGGGTGCATGCCTGAAAGCTTGGCAACATGATGCTGATGGATGTAAGGTGGCCACACACCTGCATGGCCATCCACACCAGTCGGCTTTCTGCCTTGGCCAGCTGCACTGGAAGAAGCCAGCAGCCTTGCATTCCCCTCTGTTGTAAATAGTAATGATACACTTTTACACCTGTGGATTGCTATTTCTCGTAGATAAGATAATGGTATCAGGTTTGGGCCTCTGGGCTCGAAATAACGACCGCTGCATGCACCAGCTCCTTTGCCACTTGCTGCCTTCCCTTTGCTGTGTGCTCAGACGGCAACTGTGTGTGTCTGGCCGCAGGAGGACTCCGCAGGAAAAGTAGGACAAAGCATTCAAGTCCTGTTTATGTGGATTTTGGCCAAGCAAGAAACTGTTTCAGTTAACCAGCATGACTATTCTCCTCCCAGAGCAAACTTTAGAAGWTTTTTTCCTTTGTGCCAGGCTCCTCGCACCTGTAAGTGAATTCCCTCGAGGAAATGGTGTGTGGCAGGAGCAAAGCACCACGGTAGGCACAGCCCGTCTCCCCACGGCGGGAGATTCATGGTGAAACTGCGTTATCAGAGTCACTTGGAGCACATGTGTGGAGAGGTTAGCAGAGGTGATTGTTTAAAATCCCACAAAACACCTGAACTTGAAGAGACGCTGCTTTCTCCCTTGTTTGGCAATGAGTGGTAAGGCTTTGCCTGCTGTACAAGGAGTGTGCAAGGAGACGCCTCTTTGGTGTAAAGCAGTAAATGCAACTGCAGGGACACTGCTGTGACTCTGGATGGTGGCAAATGGTGCCAGTGACGCAGAGCGAAGGAGGGGATGGAGGATTTGACATGACTTCTGAACAACAGCCACCAGATGATGTTCCAGGAGAGGAATACTCCTGACCAGTTCCCATTGCCGTGCAGAAACAAAACTGCTCAGAGAAGTGTCCCTGGGACTCGACTGCACACACAGCATCCCTCTGTCGGTCCCACAGCTGCTACTTGTAAATGTACTTGCCTTTCTCGCACCTTCCTGAGAAAGTACAAAGAATGACAAGCTTAAATACTACTAAAAAGCAGGAAGCTGTACGTGGTGTCAGGTTGCCATGTGTATTGATCTGTTTTGGAAATGTCAGCAGGGTGGCTCCTATAGCTGCTCCCTGAAGATTAAAGCTCCCCAAATCAGAGTTTCAGCTTGTGAAACCGTGGTCTGCTCTGCTCTGCTCTGCCTCTAAGAAAATGCTGCCGCTCGCTCAGATAAATGCAGCACTGCTGTGCCTGGAAAAAATATTTACTTGTGAATGGCAGTAGCAGAGTGTTTACTTCCTTCTGCAGACTTTTCATTGTGGGAGTCCCTCCAGGGGATTTGAAATTAAATTGCTGCCTCCATCTCTGCCTGGGTGAGTGTTGCCGGCGAGGCACGGAGGAGGACATCAGCCGTGCAGGGAAGTGCTCTCTCGCCGCTGCTCACGTCTCCTGGCCGCTGGGTTGGATTCCCGCTGCGCAGCCGCTTCTACCATCCCTGGGCAAACACTCGCACAAGCTCCCGCTCCGTGAGATGCAATATCGCGGCTGTATCGGTCACGGGGACTGAGCGGGACAGGGACGTGGGGCTGATGGCTGGGTCACAGCCAGTTCATCCCAGGAGGCCGACAGCAATCATTATTTCTAATGTTGGAGCCATTTATTAGAGCATAGACTGATCAATTCGCACTGAGGATTACCCCGCCCTCCCTCCCCAGTAGTGACTTTTAAATCTCCCCCATCTCAAGGACCTTCATTCTCTTCTGCAAAATCGTGGTGTGACTTYCCCCTCACAGGGGCTCCCATGCTGAGAGGACAGGGCTCTCCCCGTGTGTCCCCAGAGCTCCTGTGCTGTGGGGTTAAGCAAACGCTGAGCCCCTGCCCTCCTCCTGCAACCGTCCTGCCTGAGCTTTGGTTCGGGATGGGAGGGGGGGGTGGCTGCCACGCACCAGCCTGAGCTGCCCTCTGGGCTCGTGCCGCTTCCCAGAGCTTGTGAAGGATTTCCAGTTCTCAGTCCTCTCCTATGGAGCTGCTGAGTAAYGCTCAGGCTCGTGAAATGGTCTCCTTGTGTGACCGGTCACCTAATGGCACGGCACAGTTCCTTCCCTGGCTGGAGGACTGCTGAACAGCTATTCAGAACAACAGGCGCCCGCACTACATAATCTTGAACCCTCAAGACTGGGGGATTTACAAAAATGAATCTTTAGCTGTTGGAATGGTTTCTGTARTCAATCTTAGCATTGCAAAACCTAAAACCAGCCTGGCCCTTCAGCCTCCTCTAATTGCACAGATTTTCTCCTTAGTGTAACATCCAGTAAGTGAGGACCTGCTGGTCACAGAGGCTCGCAGACAAGTATGTGTGGTCTTGCAACTAGTTTCTGATTAAACCTTACCGCAGCCAGAAAGCAAAGGCCGCGGTGTCCGAGCCCCGGAGRCCAAGCTGGCACTGACCCCGCACCAGTGCCGTCAGCTTGCTCCTCTCCTGCTCTACTCACCCTGCAGAACGCTCACCCAGCCCGCTGCTTTCCCTTGCAAGTCACTTTGGTTTTTATGCAGATTAACAGAGACTTTGGACTGCGGTTGAATAATTGATCAAACCCATCCAGGCTTCACAGACCTGAACATCACTTTTTGCGAAGTTTCATTCCCACACGACACTTTAAAATCAAGGAAGATCTGAGCCACGCTGCACCTGGGTGTTTGGTATCTGATCTTGCTGGAGCTCTTAAACTATGCCTCATCTTCGTCAAACCTTCCTGTTATGTTTTGCATATTGCAGCGATATGAATGCATTCAACAAGAGCTTTTCTCATATAAAAAAGGACTTTACATTTTAGTCCCTTTCCAATGGGTTCTTTTGGATGAGTCAGAGGATGTTGACTTCTCTGAACATGGTCATTTAARAAAAGGCCTGGGTCTCTAGGTCTCTAGCTGCAGTGAAAGGCGAAGGTCTGTAGTTCCAGCACTAGCTACAGAGGACATGATTTCATGTCCATTTTGTGTGGCAGGCTTTATAAASAGCGCACTGAGGATTTTAGTCCTTGTAGGAGTTTATCCTCATCTCCACAGCTCGCCAGCTGTGCTGTGTGGGGCAATAAGCAAATACACCGGTGAGTATAGTCATATACGGGTGTATGTATTCATACATGTGTACGTGGCCAYGTCTCACCCCTGGCAGGGGAGATGGGGAGGGGGAGAGGGCGGCTGCGGGTGTCCTAAGTGACTGGTAGCATTCACCTTACCTCAGCAAAGCTTTTGGGCAGGTTGACACAACCTGCCCATCACCTTCCCAGTGTTGGGCAAYGCGTAGTGGTGCAGGGACACACGGATTTACACAGGACAGGAGCTGKTGTGTAAAACAGCCCACAGATCTGACATGAAACCATTCACCAACGGTCCGTGTTGTGAAAGTCCCCATGGCAGAGTGGCTCCTTGTGCAGTCTAAACCATGAGGTATAGACAGGTGACGTTTGTAGATGTACACACTTGTTGAGGTCAGACGTCTATAAATAAGATCTGTTGTGAACAACAGAAACACTAGTAAGACATAGGCATGAGCAAACGGTGTATTTTGTGTGTGTTACAGTGTATGTCTGTGTATTTAAGAAGCACAGATGTGCACACTTTGCGGGTTTTATTCCCGCCACGTAATTCAGGGAGGCTTCAGCAGTGCTGGGAGTTCCATCCAGGGTCTGCGATGGAAGAGCCAAGGCAAAGCTCCCTGCGTGAGACGAGGGATAGTGCCCAGCGTGGCTCTTGCAGCACCGCCGCCGGCTCTGCCGTCCTCGGYTGTGCCGCAGCAGCTCTGAATAACGGGAACCAGCATGAAAGCTCCCTTTATTCCCTGCTTAATCCCAGTGCTGTCTTGTGGGAGACAAAAAGTATGAGCCATTGTAGAAAGGCTTGTTGTCCTTTATGCCTTCTTACAGATACAGGCATAAAGTGACCACGTGGCCAGTGAAGGACAGGTATTGTTCCCCCGGCTGCTGCTTGGGAAGCATGCTGTAAAGCAGAACAAACATCCCAGTTTTCATCTTTCTTACCTCCTACTGATATGTCTTGCTTTTCTCCACCTACAGACACTAGTTAAGCACTAGAAAGAAGCTTAGATCAGTGGTGACTTGTTGTTGCTCTTTAATTCATGCAGATGTTCTTTTTAACTAGCTTGGAGTCTTAAACAGCCCTCTGGGGAACCTTTTGTGTTTATGATTATTGAAACAGAAGTTTATTTCCTTTAAGCACAAAACAATTGGGGAATAGAGGGAAAGAACCTGTTTTCTTTTCTTGCAAATACAGTAAATTTAAAGGTCAGGTACAAGTTGACAAAGCAGTGGGCAGCTCAACACTTGGAAGAATTCCCCAGATAGCAATAAAAGGTGTCAGCTTTGCAGCCTCACAACAGCACAAGGGTCTTTTGTCTGTCTGTATCCAGAGTCATAAAGACCTTACAGGGCCTGAGACGGGCTTTGGTAGGGACTGAGGTTTCGCTGTTTCGGTATGTGCAGGGATGTGTGCAGATACCCCACATCAGGTGCAGCAAGAGACATGCTGCCACTTCAGAGCTGGAGTAGCAAGTTTTACTAACGGCTTGGGTACAGGCACTCAGATGGGCCTCAAAATCCAGCCAAGGATCAAGCTTGTGTTGCAACCTAGCATCTTCCCATAACAGATGTGGCTCCAGATCCACCCATTCCTGATTTCATACATAGTCCAATTCCCACTACATCTCTGTCATTCGTCTTCAGAGTGGTGAGACAGCACYGAAACACATCCGTGTGCTGGATCAGTCCTGAACTGTTGCCTGAACGAAAAGGCTAACTGGTTTTCCCATTAGCCTTTTCTGCAGTGCTGGAATCATAGACGTGGTCTCTGAACCCTCGACCTCCTGTGACTGCGAGGCGTGCGCTGGCGCTTTGGGGAGACCACAGCAGCCGTTTTATCCTTGGGCAGGCATAACCCCTGCTCTGCGACATGCAATCCAGCTCCCTGCCAAAGCGCTAATAGCTCCCTCCCAGCTACATGSTGGTGCAACAACTGGAAATGCTTGATCTTAAGGCACTAATGCTGAAGGGCCACATAAATATACCGTGAAAGGGTCATTCTCCCTGGGAAATGGATTTGAATCCTTTAAACCGAAGGTCTTKGTAGGTATAAAGCCAACCTTCTTCCTCTTGCACAGTGGAGTTAACGTGTTTGCAGGCTGAGCAATCGATCTGTGCTCCCTCGGTGGGTTTGGGTAAGGCTGAGGGTTTCGTGGTTGCTCGCGCGGTGAGAGGCAGCCTCCGCTGCCGCAGCATTGCCGCCGCGGGACATTTCTGCTCGGTAAACTGCCCCAGGTGGCCAGGTTAAATGTGCTCCCCAGCTTCTTCTTTGATTTGTAGCTTTAACTCAATTAAGTTCAGTTTGGAGCAGCTCTCCTGGCTCAGGCTTTTCTCCATCTGACAGCAGCCAACAGCAGCTGCCAAGAGCAGAGTATGAGAATATGGGAAGCGCGTAGTGCTGATTCCCCTGAACGCTCCCACAGTGACTCGTGAGGTTTCCTAAACCTGAGTCACTTTGTGCTTAGGATCTCTTCAGGGGCTGTCTTCTTCCATCAGCTTCTCTAGTTCTGAAATCATGCAAATCTCCAGCTCCTACAGCAACCTGTGGCAGAGCTCCAGATTTTGTTACATATGCGAACAGCTTCCTCTTGTTTTCAAGCCTGCTGCCTGCTAATTTCAATTAACATCCCATAATTCTCTTATTATGGGCAGCAAACACCCTTTTCTCCTTACCATCCATGCCTCTTGGGTTTTCACAGACAACATCTGTGCCCACCTCCCCAGTTGTCTCCTCTCTAGCCCTCAGCCAGCACCAGAAGAAACTGCATGGAGCCAACGTCCTAAACTTCCCGAAACAGCCACTGACAGGGATGACAATCTTATTTTGCACCAAATGAACTGGGCTCAGCATCTTTCCCTGTCTTCTCAGTATGCCAAAGTCAAAGACAGAGGCCCTTTGCTCACAGACCATCTGTGTAATAGATCACTCTGACACCAATTCACTTGTTCTTTGTGTAATAAGTTATAATCTAGCCATTCAGACAGACATGTAAAAAAGAAAACTAACATGGCCTCTAAAATCAATGAGCCAGTAAATAGAGGGCTATAAATAATCAGGAGAAAGGATTTAATTAGCAACAAAACTCACTTGCAGTACACYGGATGCGTATGGCAGCCTCTAGTCTGAAACCGCCTCACGTACTCCGACTTACTCTGGCAGTCACTGGCGGGATCTCTTCTCATGCCCATAAAGACTAAGGTGCATTTTGGGAGCTTCTCACTCCCCAGCGCTACGCCGTGTGATGGCTGTTCTGYAGGTCTCTACGTTGATGCTGCCAAGAACAGCATCGAACCCCCGAGAGCCCAAGGTCAATAAGAGAGCAAAGCTCACACTGATTTGTGCTCGCATCTGGAGGCTGTGCGGGTCCTGAGCTGCCCACTACCTGGGCCAAGTGCAGGCAGGATGGCAGAGGTGGTGCATGCCCTCATCTCTGTAGGCTGGACGTTTGCTGGACAAGTCCCAGGCACATGCCCAATGCACTTGACGTGCTTTTAGAAACCGATGTGGAGAAGTTGAGAGTTCTCTGCAAGCTGACGGTAGTCTGTGCTGCTGCTAGCATAGAGTTTCGCTTGGCAAAATCTACGTGTGAATCCAGACCCTGATGTGAATCACATCCAGCTGGACGTGATTCCAACCTGTGCTTGGTTGTAAATCCCATGACAGATCTGCTGGATATGGGCAAGGAGGGGATTTCTCTCCGCAGAGCATCAAAGCACTGGTGACCAGAACTGCTGTCTTCCAGTCCTGGACTTCTTGCTCCCTTCGTGCGGACATGGGCTGCATACTGGGACTTTCTTCAGATTTCTGAACGTGGTCAGTTAAGGAGCTTTTTCATTGCTTTGCCTGCTGATATCACAGCTTATTGATAACACAGTAGGTGAGGATAGATCAGCAGAGAACCCAAAATGAGGTTAAATTGTACCCAGAGTCTATGGTTTGAAGCATCTCTGTCTTGAATTTAAGGAAAGGTTTGATAGATCCCTAATGCATTCTGGCAGACTATCCTGGAGTCTGTATCTCAGGCAGAACTACTGACTAAAAAGAGATCATTTCATAAAGGAAGCTTTCCGCAAAGCCCTCTCTTTTCTTTATTTTCCATCTGTTTGCTTCCTTAGCCATAGTTCAGTTTTCTCCTCATCAGTCCATGTTTGTGAATTCACATAAGATTTTCAAATGAAAACGTGCCGTTGAGCAGCATCAACCCTAAACTCCTGAATTTTCTGGGAATTACTTCACTGATTTGAGGCATGCTATATCGTGTGTCAGTAAAGAATAATTTTATTATTGAAAGAATGATTCCATTAGGTCAAACCAGATTGTAAAGATCCCTCTCCTGTGTTTTACTGCCTTTATTGAGTACCCAGCCATATGCCTCTTTAGTATCCACGTGCTATTTGGTTTTATTAATGCTTGCATCTGCTGGTGATTTGAGCAAGGGCCAAAGGTTCAAAATTGAAACTCAAGGACCCTCTACTACTAAAAGATTTTATTAGCCATAAATCTATTATAAAGTGCCTGTGTTGACAATGGGGAATAATATAATCAAACCTCTCTCCCCACCAGTGACAGCCTTACTCTGCTGCAAGGATCCACATGAATTAATCTGTCTTGTTAACCGTCCCAGAGTAAGTGCCTTTCAGGAGAAGAAAATACTTGAGCAAAATACAAAGAAACATCTGTGCTCTTACAAATACACCCTGCTTTCCATAGGGGCACTTATATAAATAGATGATGCTCTATTCCAGTACAAATCTCCCAGGCCGTGTACTTTGTGTTGTTTCTGTCTCTGGTGCAAAGCGAACTGCAAAATGTTTCAGCATAAGAATAGCGGCTGTGTGCTTGCATTGTGCTGGTTAGAGGAGAATATGCAGGGCAAGAGATCCTGCTTGTACTCCGTGTCTTACTATTGCTTGTTTGGTTTTGGGGTTTTTTTCTACCTTGGGAGAAGTTTGATTAACTTCAATCACCGCTTGCTTGAGTAAAGTTAAAAAAGTTAAAAAACCATAAAACCCTCATCRTGAGGACTTCTGTGCCTGTGACCCTCTACACGTACGAGAAGGGACCGTCCTGTGCACAAAGTTACTGCTCCCAGAGGTATTTGCAAGACTTTGGGGCTGGGAGGGGCTGAATTTCATGCTGATTTCCAAGACTTGCCAGGCCTGTTTCCACCTCAGCCACAAGCTCTTTAAGAGGCTTTTGCTCTGTTTATGACTTGCATGTATTTCRTTATTGGTAAAAGGACTGATCCCTAATACAAAAGGAGACTGTGAGACTGAGCTGGCTAATATATGTGGTGCTTTGGAATCTCCATGGGACATAGGCTAACTGGTATTTGCACCTGGAGGCTGCTAATTCCTTTTCCTAAAAGACTGTCCTATTGTTCCTACAAAGGCTGTTCCAGCTTGGACGGTTCCTCCTCTTCCCTGTAAATGTCATGGGAAAACGTTACCTTGCAGYGTACCTGACAGCCCTTCACAGTTACCACTCAGTATTAGCAAACCCTCTTTTGTCTCCCCTGTCCCTTCCTTTTGCAGTCTCTATAATCATAATCCCAAACTGGTGCTCACAACTGCATGGTATTTCAGGTGCACACTGAAATAAGTCTAATTGCCATCAAAATTGGGGGAAGGAAGGTCTTTCTGTAGTAACAAAAGGAGAAATGACGAGAGGACTAAASCATTCTCAGTTACTCCTCTAAACACAGAGAACCTGGACATTTAAACAGCACTGTTTTAGATGTACACCAGCACAGCATTTTAAAAGCTTGCTTTAAGGAATTAAATGAACATGATTCTGAGACAGAAGGCTACCAAAAATAAAATAAAATCCATTACTACCTAGCTCCTCAAGTCCCACGCAGCCAGGCTCTAACTGCTCAGTAGCAGAGACCCAGCAGTAGGTGCAATGAGCTGCCCCTCACTCTCTGCGTGGGGCTGTCTGCCCCATGCCCACCATAGGACCAGTTTGCAGGGAACAAAAACGGTGATTTCAAACCTTTCCGGTCCTTTTATTCAAGTTTATGTTTCCAGAACAGCYCTGGAAAATACATCCATCACAAAAGCAAATGACGAAATCATATATAACTCAGAAACACAGACACAGGTGACCTCCTGCCGGCAGTACAGCTGGTCACTCTGATGGAGCATATGGAAGCAGTAAGTTCATATCCTTTCTCCTTCTACCTTTCGYGCTGTGATTGTGCTCAAGAGAAAAATATTTCATTGTCCAGTAGTAAAAGCTGACATTATTGTCCTGCCTCCATCTGTCCATTAGGTCCCTAAAAATTATGTGAGACGGAAAACAACATCGTGAGTCCGTGGCAAATGATGGGTGGGAAGTACAAAGGTACCTCCCAGAAAATTTTCTGTAAAGACAGAAGTCCTGGCACTCTGCCTCCATCTCTTTGTAAGTATGTACAATGAAATTTAAAAGTTTGTCATGTAACTGGCCACTACTGCTCTTATAAAACCCAGGAGTTCTGTATTTCTGGCATGAAACCGAGATCTGGTCTTGAAATGTCACGAGCAATGTACCAAGACCCTGTTTCTTYCTGCCTGCTAACACTGCCAGCATCTTGCTGGCTGATCAGTTCTTTTTCTTCACTCTGGAAGACAAAATAGCAATAAAAACCCCCATAGTTTGGGTTTTGTTTCCTCTATGCACCATTTGTATTTCTCCTATATTAAATTTTGTTGGGGCCATTTCACACATAAACTTTATTTTTCTTTCGTGCTGGAGAAAACCGGAGAAATTACTTAATGCRACTCCACTTATGAATCTCATTGTGACAGCAGCCTGTCATCGTTGCTTTTGCAGGGACAATGCGAGCGGGAGAGGGGAGCGTGAAATCTGCCAGTCAACGCGGAAAGATAGGCTTGGGCTTTTGTAATGTTTGACTGGGCTTCAGAAGGTTCATGGACTTCATGATTTTGAGGCAGACAATCTGGTTTTATTTGCTCAAAATACTCGCTCCCCTTTAGACAGGAGGCATCGGCGGCTCATGCCATTCGCTTTTCGCTCCTGGGGATGCAGAGTGGGAAATAAAAGCCTGAAAGCATTYGTGGAGGTGGGCGTGCAAAATTCAAAGCAAGACTCCCCAGGGTTGCATGTTTGGTAGCTATGAGGACATGAGAGGGCTGGGGCAAGAAAGCCTAGGGCTTTTGTGGACAAGGGGAGAAGTGGATGGGGTTGGAGGTGATTAGGATATTGGCAGCATGTTCTGTGCTGGACGCAGAGGTTGCGGATGTGCCTTATGTTTCAATTATTCTATAAGCTTTCAGCCACCCACAATCTCATGCTTTAAGTACCCTTTTGAGAAGGTCTGAGTGAAACAAGTCCATTGTATTTTAGAGTCACTTACTGCTGGGTTCCTCATGCCAGTGTTATGGTTAGAAAATAAATGGTTTCTCTTTTCCTTTTGCAGAAACTTTCAAGCACTTTCAGCAATCTTAAATGGAAGAATAGTTTTCAGACTCAGGGAAACTTCTTTTTCTAAACCCTGCTTTCCCAGAATTACTCTTGACGTGCATCTGAAAGGATAACTAAAAATAAAATATTGACAGTTTTGTCAATATCTTCAAGGTGTTCRGAAACCAATGAACTGAGCTTAAAAGTGAGATTGTTGCTGCTATTGTCAGTGGACAGCAATTCAGTGCACTTCTCAGCAAGACCTAAAAGCTAATGCGCCTCGTCTGTGACTCCCACATAATGCTGTGTGCTGTAGCTGGGGGTTAAGCACTTACTTAAACTTACTTAACAAAAGCTCACTTCGACCATTGACTCAGACTAGGAGAGGAAAGGAGGAATATCTAACTTTCTGCTCCAGAAACTCTTGAAGCTTTGGTTTGTTTCTTTGCCAAAGAGAAAGCTATAGACTGGAATAGCTGGAGCTTTTAGCAGAGCTGGAAAGTTGGGAACAACAGAAGAACAGATACTAATTAAATGGGGAGATTTATTTGTCATGTTCTGCCATCCAAAGTATCTTAATCTCACTACTTCTATCACCAGTGATTCCTTAGACATTCCGGAGCACCCTCTGCTTCTTAGGGGAATTTCACAATTTAAAAACTGCTTGTGCACAAAAAGGAAAAAACACACCTGAATTTTAACTTCCCACAAAACGAAGTAAAGATCACATAGCATCTAGCATGTTCTGCTTTTAAAAGTGCTTTAATTTCAACTCTTAGTATAAATTACGTAATGATTCTTTAGAAGAAAAATGTAATGTCGGGACAGGTGCTGTAAGCACTCTGTTTTGCCAGCACTAACATGGACGCTGTAGGGTTTTTCTCTTCAAAACCCTAAAGTTCCCATCAGAACCTTTGCTTTCATAATTTTTCATGGGGAAAAAGCTTTTAACTAATAAACTATTTATCTATTTGGGAAAAGATTCCTAATTCTAAGTTGTGGAAGAAAGGGATGATCCAGTCGTGTATTTGAGGAGTTATAAATACCCGTTTACWTTCACTACTGAGAAATCATCTTGTTACAATTCATTTTTGGAAGTTTGCAAAATCCAAATCCTTGCTAAATAAAGCATACATCACACATCTCCAGTGGTTACCTCCCAAAGACTGCCATAAGCATAACCAAACCCAGCGAGGTTTCGTGTTCAGCCCCGGGGAAGACGGCTCAGCGCATGGGGCCATGCATTATTTTTTTTTGCAAATGCTTTTTGAGTCCAGAGCTTTTCAGGCAGGTCTATCCAATTTGGATTCTCGAGATGAGACAACATYGGTTTCACATTTCCTGCTTCTTTGCTACTCTCTTATCGTTTGCTGGGTCAGTGATACTCAGGATCATAATATTTTGCTGTGCCTGAAGTCAGCCTTTGTTGACCCTTGGTCTTACGCCATTGAAATGCTCCTTGTCTATGGGAAACCTGTGCTTCTTCTCTGGTCCTTCGTATGACCCTACCACACATACCCACACTCTCCGTGTACAGCAGGCCAGCATCTCTAGCCCATCTCTTTTCAGAAAAAGTGTCCTGACATCTCCAGATGAAAAATGCTTYATAAAATTGTTGTTCTCTGGAGAGCAATAGAATTGAGTGAGAGCCTTTCTGTGGAATTTGTAAAGCCAACTACAGCATTTAATGGCAAATTAAGTCTTTACTGCAGGACTCCATAGGCTGGAGTGTTACCATTCCCAAAATGCCTGGAATAATCCATTTCTCTAAAAGCCTTAGGACGCTAAGTGAACTGCATGAAACCCCTACAAATACAAAAATAGTCTAGATTGCTCTCCTTTCGCTTATTTTCCAGTAACACAGGGCTTGTTTTCTCTCCTGTGTTGGCCCCTCAGACTAGTCCGCAGTAGCAGGAATCTACTCTTGCTCTAAGACAGYTGCCAAATTCATTACTCTTCGGCAATGTGCAGAGCCCCTCGTCACTGTGGCCACTCTCTTGAATCCTGACAGCTGGCTTGGGGTGTTGGGCTAAGCTCCAAGAATAAACATTTTCTAAGGCATTAATCTTTATAGTGATTATCTACAGCAACTACTTCATCCAGCTTTTGGAAATCAATGGGGGGGGGGGTGCTTTTTTGTGTCTTTTGGTGAACATAATTTGATATAAAATTCATGGCTTCTCTTTAGAGGGGTCAGTCCTGCTCTGTGCACAGACAAGATGAGTGGGGAGGTAGCAATCACTTCACCTGAAGGTATTCAGAGGCTGTTTGGGGCCAGTTTTGATTATAAATTGGGGTTGCATCTGGGCTTGTGGACATGAGGGTACAAGGATAAACCCTCTCCTCTTGGGAGGTGCAGAGCAGGTGCTGGCTGCAGCCTGCAGGACACAGGGAAATCCTCTAGGAGGAAAATCTTGGCTCTCGTGGTCCTCATCACTGCAGCGGGTCTACCCCAGAGCACTCCTTCCCAGTTAACCCCGAGGGCTCTCTGGGCTCCGTTATCCAGCTACATTAAAGCAGCAGCCTAACCCACAAACCTGAATTCATGTTGAATTTACAGCCCACCTCTCTTTTGTGTTTATAGCAACTGTTCCCATCTGAGATACCAAACTGCACCTGGCCTGCATCCATTTCTTGGTAGAAAATGTAGTTTATGCAGGATTATAACTCAAAGGGCGGTGCTTGGCAAAATGCATCCCCTTTGTCTTCACAGCAGTAGTAGCATCTTCACATCTCTCGCCCCGGCAGCTTCAGCCTGTGAAATGTGGGGCCATCCCTGTTGTGACTGCTCACACCGCCCAGCCCAGCAGGTCTCCCACCTCTGTGCAGAAGCTGGAAAGCAAAGGGTGGATTTTCAACAACTGCAATATGGAATCAGGYACTTCAGCACTTCTTCTGTCCTCACTCCGGCGTAGGAAAGGGAGGGGATCAGAGAAGAAGTGGGAGGAGGATCATCATTTAAGTGCAAACATTAAAGCTGCATTTAGCACCTGTCTAATTTTTAATATGTGCTTAGCTGCGACATGATATTAGGCACTGAGGTAAGTGACAATTTATGCAGCATTTCTAGATTAGCTGTAGCATGGAGAGTAACTGACTTTTTTGGCTCGACAGCCACAATCAAAAATAAAATCACTTCAATYCAAGCCAAAAAAAAGGTGTATATTTGGGGGAAGGGAAGGAGGATGTCTCAGGTTTTTCTGCCTTTTTGTTAAAATGAAGGGAATTTTGAAGCCCAGTGTTTTGAAAGGAGAAATATCTTAGTCTCTGAAACATACATGTCATTTCATTTTTGGAAAGCCAAGAGTACAAGGAGGTGACCAAAAACTGCATTTTTTCAATTAAGAAATGCTATCAAAAAAGAAAATTCCCAGCTTTCACCCAATCCCAGGGCAGCTTCACCTTAACACAGCACCTGCATGACCAGCCCCCAGTATGATTTTCACTCCTTTGGATAAAGTACATCTTACAGACACAGCCTGGCAGTCTGTATCCCAAGGCAGTGGACAGATCCATTCCCAGCACGAGACACTAAATTAGACAGAAAGCCACTGAACAGACGTGCAAGGGTGCAGTTAGTGTCCAAGAGGACCAAATTGCTGCACAGTCTCATCACAGCACTGRGGCCAGCCTAACTTTGCTCCGCTCCTCGGGCAATACTAAATCCAGCTTCTTCCCCTGGACTCAATTACTCTCAATTACTTTGATAGCCTCTCTCCTGCTATAGTCCATCAACTGTGTGGGTCTCTGGGTACTTCTAGTTGGTGCACAGAGCGGGTCTGCCTGACTCCTTGAGCCTTAGGGACCGATTCTCCGTTATCTTCACTCTTGCACATTCATTGACACGGCAAAGCACGGAGGGGTTTAACTGCTCACTCTGACTGGGAACAGCAGGCGAAAGGTGGCCAGGTCCCAGCAGCCGCCTCTAGAAGATCGTCATTTCTCTGAGTCCAGCTTAGATCACAGAGAGGAGAAAACCATTGATCTCCTGTGCATGGCGGCTTATCTCAGCGTACCATGGGTGAAATTTCTTCCTTATCTGAAAGGCCATTGAAAGACCCATGCACTGCTTGTTTCATGCAAAACTCCACGGCAGRTTTTGGTCTGTGCACAGGGTGATTTTTTTTTTACTTTTTTTTCCCTCTAGCATAGAGAAAACAAGCCCCAGCCCAGGAGCAGAAGATAAGCAACAGAATGCCCTTGCACCTTCCGATCCGTATAGCTTAGGTTTCAACTGAGTGACCCAAGGCCAAGGTGAATATAGATCTGAACTGAAAGCAATGCTGCCCTGTTAATAACACCGATACGCAATACCCAGCTGGCTGTTAACAGGAGAAGGGTGTTTTTCAACTAATAGGGATTTTTTTCACAAGTGTAAGATGCCAAGAGACAGCTCCTTTGCAGTGATGCTCAGTAAGTGTTTTGTCTGGCACAAAAGGTGCTCTGATGACAAAATGCCATTTCCTGCTCTCCTCACTGCCCCACTAAAATCTGTGTTTGATTAGCACCCACATCTCATCAGACRTGGGCACCCCAGGTTTGAGAGCAGGGCAAAGTGCCACCTCAGCAGGTAGACGTCAGTGCCAGCGTGCCAGCGCTGCTGCCCGCACCAGGGGAGGGCTGGGGAGGTCTGCYCTCAGGTTGGCAGCACCAGTACTTGCTCCTGCCTTGGTGAAGCAGGTGAAAACTGTCCCTCTGCCTCAGCAGATAGGTTTCAGGTCAGCATCGGAACAAGCTTCTGTAGCCAAGCCATGACCAGGTCTGTTCTGGGATTGGGCTGGCTTCTTGCAGCATGTGGTACCCTGTCCTCCAGCATCACTCCAAAGGGCATCATGGGTGCTCAGTACTCCCTGTGATACGTGCAATAATTCCTGCTTCCTAAATGTCTGATTTTATGACCTTCTTGGGGAATTAGKACCACCTAACAGACCCCCTTTCATAGCAAAGGTACAAGAGAATATGCTCAGCCCCAAGCCATCCAAGATAGGGCGGAAGCTTGCTCGAATTTCTCTCCAAAYCCCCCCAGCCCTAATGTGGTGTGCAAAGAGACAGATGCCCAGCCAGCCCCCACGTGCTGCCCGGCCACAAAAGCCACCTGAGAGATTTGTGAAGTTCCTGGGCGCAGCGCTGGAGGTGGTGTTATCCTGAGCAGTGAAATCACACGTGTAGCGTGACTCTGCATCACGCTGCTTGCACACGTGGTTTGTGGATGTAAGCTGCCAGAAGGTAGAGAAAAACATCATTTAGCATCTGAGCCACCTGGGCTGTGGTTGTGGCTGGCAGAGTGCTTTTTGTACTTGTCCTGCTCTAGGTCAGTTGAGAGGTTGGAGTGGGGCTGGGTGGAAACTGCTGTTATTTTGGGTCATTTTGCCCTGTAATCACTGCAGCACAGCATGGCAGCAGTACAGTGAGAGATCCCCCCTTCTCTCTCTGCCACCTCACTTATATAGGCTCAATCATGTTCTCACTAAAGGCAGTCGAGCCACATTCATTGCACAGTTTGTTTGCGAGCTTGGCATTTTTCATCATTTAATAATATGCAGCAAACAGTTTTTCACACTCTTAGAGCAGCCCCATAAAGCACCACAACGAGCTTTGGCAGTGATTTTACTCAGCACATTTATTGCATCAGTTGTTGAATAGAACTGTTTGTGCATCTTAATCAGAAACCTACCCCCTRTTTTGTTTCCACTAATAGGGTAGAGGGGAGAGAAGGACAAAAAGGACTTTAGGGGGAGATCCCAGTGGCTCCAAGTTGCAAAATCATAGCTTTGTCGAAGTCACTAAATCTGTGCTGGAGGTCTGACCCCTGTGTTTTAAGGTAGAGGGAACCCTGTTGCTAATTAGGGGCAATTTTAGTCCCGTTTTAGGCAAGCAACCTCATTTTGTGTAATAGCAGCATATTCAATCAGGGCCTCCAGGTAGTCTGTGCCTGGATATTAGCAGGTCTGGCATCGTTTTCTGCTCTCAGTATCCCAAACTACTTAGCAGTGCTGGTGTCCCAGGCCTCAAGGCTGGCAAGGAGCAGGCGCAKATCTTTGGAGTCAGGCAATGCATGTAGAGAGACTAGTTCCTGATTCCTCAAATAGTACCTTTTCTCCTTCCAGAAGAAGCCCAGAAATGGAGCCAGCCRACATAGTCACTGCACTGCAGTGATCACAGGGAGGGAGAGGTGACCACTGGATCCCAGCTGGCTTCTGTGCCTTGGGATCTYGTTGGCTTGGGAGAGGGACGCTTTCAAAAGCTTACCTGCCCGGCGAGGTTGGGGCTGCCTCAGTTTGCCAACATTTCCAGCTGTCTCTGGGGTGAGCGTTGGACGGGATTTGGTAAAACACAAGTTATGTCCAGCTGGCCAACAGTGGGATGGGCAGCTGGGACCTTCTAGGGTGGGTGGTGGGAGTTGCTATCAACCAGAGGGATGTCTTCTCCTGGCTGTTGTAGGCAGCTTTTACCCTCTTTATATAGCTCTAACCACTAGATGGAGGCACAGGTTTATACTCAGGGAGTGCAAGTTCCACMGTGGAAATAACTATAATCCCTCATTTTCAACAACTTTTCCTCCTGGGGTCTCTCAGTTTACTTATAGGGCCTACAAAGCTCAGCAGACCTGCAGGACATAGGGACTAATTCACCCACTGGTGGGAGAGATTTGTGCTGCAAGAAAGCAAACAGCAGATGCCAAAATGGCAATGCTGGTATGGGATATTGCTATGGGAACGCCTGCTCCAGCATGGTACCTGCAGTTAGTCTGAAAGGACATTTCCAAGGACTGCAGTAACATGGTCCCTACCCCTGTTCTTGCTTTCTCACCTGCCTCTGCAAAGACAGCCTCTCTGCCTGCTCCTCACAGCTGTTTCAGCCCAAGATTGCTTCTGCACGCTTCAGCGGGGTGGCAGTGGTAGCATCTCTGTCATTTATGCCATGGCTAGYGTTGCTAACGCCAGGCTAGAGCAGCCCAAAGGGCTTTTACAGGGACATCCATACCGCAGAGCATAGGCTTGCCGAGCTCCCTTCTCCTCCTCCCATTTATGTGGAGAGCATGGTCTGAGCTTCGTGCACGGTATTTGCTGCACCAGCAGGTCAAGCTGCTTTATTTGAACAACATATGCTCCCACTGCCTGCACCACCCACGCTACCCCCCTCCAGTGTGACCGGCTGTGGGGTCCCTCCAGCTCTCCAGAGCAGAGCTGCTCRGAGCCCAAGGTGAGCTGCAGGCCAGCTTGGTCCTCTTCTGCCCTCCACGAGTTACAACAGTTTGATGCATATCATGAACCTACAGCAGCACATATCGGTAGGGGAGCCACAAAAATGATGAAAAGATTTTGAGAATTGGGCCTGTGAGAGACACGCAGGCTCAGGCTGGAGAAAAGATGACTGTACGGAGGCAGGAGTGCTGTTTGCAACTGGAAAAGAGGCTGTTACAGGGCAAGTGGGGAGAAATTATCCTCATTAGTCACTGACAACAACGTGAGAACTAACGGGCTGGGGCTGCGGCAGAGAAACTGCCGTTTAAGTGCTAGAAGAAACATTATAACTCTAAGCAAAACTGATGCATTTCAAGTGGGTAAAGAGAGTCCATGGCATCCCTGCTGCTGGAAACACTTAGCACTGGGCAGACCTCTGTCCTCTCTTAGAGAGAAAACACCAAGCAGAGCTCCTCTCTCAGACACAGAGGACATTAATGGAGCAGACTGAGTGTCCTCCTTCCCTGCCCGCACTGACCAGCGATGCTGGTACCAGCATATGTCCTGACCTGCTGCCTGGCAGCACACCATACACGAGGGGGGACCTCGGGTGGTCCAGCCTGCCTGCTCCAAGGCAAAGGATCTCCTCACTCGGACTTTGCAACTGGCTTCCTTTTGCCACATTTCATCCATGCTGCTTCGCTGCTTGTGGTAAGGTGCCTGCTATTTTCGCTACAGAACAAACCTCATTTAAAAGAGATTCCTGCTGCTGAAGTGCTGGCACAAGATGCTAGCAGCAGCAAGCACCATGGGTGGTCAGCGTAACCCCCTTCCCGGTCAAAAGCACTTTCCCTCCAGCGTGCACAGGCCTTCTGGCAACACTGGAGTAACTGGGAGTGAGATCTGGGCATTCAGCATGTGCACCCCAACTGAGCTGCACTTGCAGCATCATCCACAGGATATTTTGGAGGAGTTTGGGGCCAGCAGCTGAAAAAGCTGTAATGCGAATGCCAGCCAGCCAGCCAGCCGGCAACTCCTACGATCCAACTGAACAAAGCTGACAAACTTCATTTTTAGCTCTCATCTCAAGACCGCACGCTGCAAAGCACAGGGAAATTAGTGTCATTAGCAAGGAAACACAACAGGAGGACTCCGGACGGTTGGGATATAAACTCTTGGCTCTGAGGTTCAGCTCTCTGGCGGTGTCTGGTAGCAGAGTCTCATTCAACCTGTGTCCTAAAGGAACATTTTATGCCTGCCTCCAAATCAAAGCTACACCTATACTCGTAAAGAAGCAGCGAAGTCCTGCAGAGCATCTGTGTTTCCCTTGGAATAAAGAATTACGCCAGTATAAAGTATTTCTGTAAGGGAATGTGCTACTTGCGTAGTTATTAATTCATTACTGGTCACGGCCAAACTCACTCCTCTACTAAGCCATCTATTAAATGAGCCAAATGAAATTTATTAACACAGCATTGATCATTTAAGTCTTTTAGCATAAAGCATAATGGAATAGAAGCAAAAGTAATAATTTCTTGCCTGGCTTCTGGTCCATGTCTTGTGCTCAGAGCCCTGTGTTACGGCTCCAATTGTTCCTGGAGCATCTTCCCAAACAGGCATGTCACAGCAGCTGGGGGGGATTTTCTGGATTTTTGTTTAAAGACAATGTGAGTTTCCTTTTGGACTTGGCCTGAAATTACTCTGAAAACTGAATCGGAAAAATAGAAGCAAGCCTTTAAATAGCTCTGAGGACTGGCTAGCCAGAAGGAAGAAATTCTTCTTTGGACAATAACACGGGTGTTGCCATATTTGCACTCAAAGAGGCCAGTTGCCCATCTCGGGCAGCACTCAAGCTCTGTTCTTGTAGGATCTCGCCTCTTTTTTGCACTTATGAAAAATAGAGGAGTAGAGGCTCTGGGGGGAGCTGAGGCAGGGTCTGGCCACCCGGCAGAAAGCCAAGTCTCTCCGCTGGGCCRGTCTCCAGCACTGCCTAAGCCTCCACTAGAGGTTGCCCCAGTGTCACTTTTTGGGAAGGAAACCACACATCCCCAGAGGAAATTGTCTAATCACCGTTTTGTACAATTAGACTCAGTCTTTATGAAGCTCTGATCATTTATGTTCGCAAAGCTAAGTTTGTTTCTACTGGAGATAATTTAGCCTCTAGGCAGACGGGGATTTTCGTGGGGTTTCTAATTCTGAATGTTTGATAGGGAAGTGTCCTGGTTTCGCCTGGGATAGACTTAATTTTCTTCCTAGTAGCTGGTATAGTTACCCTCCAGCTGCCCCCCAGATTAAGAAGAAATCATAAATATATCTCTGAGGTGAGGCAGGTCTGGGGCAGTATCACTATAGACCAAAGGCTCTCACCTTTGAGAGCCCTGAGGACTCGGAGATGGCAGCTAAATGATGTTTGTGAGGATCTCACTAGCATCCAAATCTTATGCATTTTACTACATAAAATGACAGACAGGTCCCTAAGTGTTAGGCCATGTCAAAGACGCTCAAAGCTCTCAGCTCTTAATGAAGTGAAATAAGAGTTAAGCTTCATGGGTCTAAATTACGTTAAATGGGACTTACAAGATTAAGCCACGGAGGCACGGGGGAGCACAGCCCTTCCTTTGTTCCCATCTTTAATTCAGCATGGGGACAGACAGCAGAGACGGGAGTTTGCACAGCGGGGGCTCCGACGTGTCTCCGGGAAATAAATGTTCACCAGCAGCATCAGTCATGCGGTGACTCACCCCGGCAGCGAGACGAGAAGAGCAGCAGCATCKCCCGGCCAGGTGGGGAGAGCGGCAGCAACTTGCCGTAATAGAGCTGTCACGGCCAGAAATTTCCGTCAGGTACCCGCAGTGAAATGTCATATTAATATTAAATCTAAGTTGGAGGGCGAGAGGGGAGGGACAAAACACTGAGCACCTCAAAAATAAAAACATCAATTAATCCCCTGTTTTCACTCGTGCGTCAGCGCAATGCCCGGGGGACCCTCCTCCGCCCCTCACCGGCAATCAGCCTATATCAAAGCATCATTAACCATTGTCAAGTCAAAGACATCTCAATTATAAACGAGTCCTAGCCCAGACTTAGAAGCSTTTTGCCATTCACACTGTGTAGTCCTGACATGAAACAAAGCAACGCATGAATTTCTATCCCAGAGGCTCTGAAAAATATTTGGGATTTACCCCTTACCCCAATTCCTTTGCTGCTACCTGCAGTCAAATGTTTATTTACTGATATTCAACAGATCATAAAATGCTAGGAGAATAAGTCTGGAAACACCCTTAAAAAGTCATCTACTCCATCTCTCTATCCACAGCAGGATCAATGCTATTTATATTGTCCCTGGCAAATATTTTTCCTAACCAGTCTTACAGACCTTCAGTGATGGAGGCAGCACATTCTCCATAGCTATCTTTTCTTCGCTGTCCTTACTGTCATCACTGTTAAATGGTGTCACTGTCTGAATCTGTGTCCATGCAATTCAAATAAGCTCCCTCTTGTACGGCTGACGAAGGATTTTGCATTTACTGGACAAGAGGGTTTGTCACAATTCGCCATTGGCATATGCAGGTTTACATTTCACTTCAGTAGAGCTCATGTAATTCTGCAGTCTGAAATGAGCATTGATTTTTCATAGTATGTCTGGGTTTGCTTTTTGTTATGGGGATATGTCTTGCAAAAATTGAACTAAGAATTGAAGTATTTCTCATAAGTATATTTATAAATCCAAACCTTTTAGCAGTTTGCTGTTGTTATTGCTACTGGACTTACGGATGACTTTGGTTTTTAAAAATAAGACATTTAAGCAGAAATTGACTTTTTCCTTGGAAATTTTAATCATGACACAGGTTTTCTATTTCTTCAGTCAAAACTTTTAGATGAAAACATTTGACTAACAAATCAAAAAGTCTACAAGAGTGGATACGAGTGGAGTATCACAAGTTTTCACTAAAACTTTCAAAAGTTAGCGGGGAAAGAAGGTCTATAAATCCACATTTATCCACCAAGATAAATAACCTGATTTCAGAAGTACCAGCAATGCAGGGGCTCTCTTCGGATGCCTCTTGTGAGTAAGCACTCAAGAAGATAAATGGAGGTTTCCCAGCCAGCAGCTTTCCTGACCTCAGAGAAGCCGTGCACCTGAATAGCTCCTTCGTGAACTCGGCTTTTCATTACTTTTGAGCGGCACTTTTAAAAATARGGCTGTAAACATAAAATTCCCTCACCGCCTTCCCCCACACTCAGTGCAGCCCCTTCTGGARGTGAGGGCAGAGGTTCAGCAGCCTCCTCCCCATCCTTGGTTGAACGGTTGGGACAGAGGGGTGGTTTATGCACAAGATATTATGGTGGTTTATGGAGGAAATATGTGCCTGTGTCATGAGATATTGCCTGGGTGAAAACTGGCATAAGAGAAGCCAAGATATTGAGCCATCCCCCAGACAAAACCCAGACAGCTTCTTGTGCCCCACAAGAGCAGTCTGAGCTCCCCCAAACTTAAAAGCCAAGGACCAAAGCTCACACGCTCATCTTCTACCTGTGGCTTTCTGCTGTTATCACCAAACTCTCTTCCTTTGTAACCGTACCAGTGACAGGAGAATTTCAGGGAAACATTTTCTTGAAAATGTTACCAAAAACACAAAAATAAGCAGAAAAACAGTTATTCTAGGTGGCTGGATTCTGGAGTGTGGAAGCTCGTTATTTATTTGGGTGAAATAAAAGCACATTGACATTGTTTCTTTGCAGTAATGAAGTGACAAGAACGGCCCAACATATGAAAAACACGTGTTTTCCCATCCAGCTGTTGAAAACAGGTCCTATATTTTTATTCCACAGTCAGGAATTTACCAGCGTGTGCAGAGAAGCTCATGCTCATCATCAGTGAGAAAAGAYGGGATGTGAACCATTTCAGAAGCATCCCCTGAGTCTTACACAGGCAAATTTCCCCAAAGAACGGCTTCTCTGAGCTGTGGCACACCAGGCGTCTTCTGACAGTAAACCAAAGTGCATGTGATCATCTGCCTTCCTAGATGCATTCATATAACTTGTATTTCAAAACCGGGTGTTGTGCAAGACAGCCAGAGCTGGGATAGCGTAGGAGGGATGGCAGTTTGTACTCAGATGATCACAGCTGAGATCATTTGGGGCTGTAATTACCAGGGCTGGGAAAAGGGCTGTGAAGCATCTGGTCTCTCTTCTGCTGATCTCTAAGCCACATCCAGGTGGGTGGTTTGTGCTCAACCCCTCCCTGCCTGATGAAGTTGGTTTTGGTTGGGAACTGGGGTTGTTGGAGCAGTAGCTCTGAGAGCTGTTGGTGGCTTCCAGCCAAGAGTCTGGGGAAATGGGTAGAGAAGGTCTATCAAGGTCTCCATGGCTCAGGGCAGACTTTGGGGGACTTAATGTCTCTTCACAGCTGATATTGATCCTGCAGAGGGTTTAACATGATTCAACAGCATTCAGTACAGAATTGGAGGGGGTTATTCCCCTCTTCTGCAAGGAGGGAGGAAAGCGTGTCCCCTACCTAGCTGCTGGAATTGTGAATCCAACAGGTTCCATCAGAGGAGGCCCAGGGAGGACCAAACTATCTACCACTGTCAGCAGCCCCATGAGTTGAGTTCATGATGGTTTACAGTTGTGCAAGCTTGGAYGTTTTCAGACATGAGCTATTCCCTTTTGTCTAGGAAGATCTCAGAGGGCAGCTCACTGGGGGAGCTCCAGAATTCAGCCTTGCAAAGAAACCTAGCAGGAGACCCAGGCAGCATGTAAAACTTCAAAATTCAAGTTAAAGTCATCTCTAGGCCTGGGATGCTGCAGTCTGCAGGGAAGAACYGAACTGTCAGACACTGAACTACAGCATTGGACATGCAGAAAAAGGTCCTTCCTTCTGACTTCAAGTGTCTGTCTTCACTTTAAATTCACCAGTTAAACTGTCACAGTTTGCTTTTCTCTGCAATTAGACACTACGATTAGAACAGTTTGCATCACATAGCTGTATAAATGCATGTATCCTTTTTCCCCCTTTATGAATGTCTTCCACCTGATCCTTTCTTTCCATTTCAAAAATGGATTAAAAGACTCCTTTCAAGAAGCTGGAATATGTTTCCTAGGCTAATGCAGCCCCAGCCAAGTCGTGCTTTCATCAAGGCAGTTCAGTCTTCACCACAACATCTCTTAGACTTATTAAATCAGCCTAGTCTCCTGAGGCATATTTTAAATGGGGGTAAAATACTATATTAAGCAGTCCAGGAACTCATTTGATTTAATTTCATTTGTATTTAGTTTCTTCCTTTGTCTCCTCTTCGAGAAATAAGAAAGAAAGGTTTGGAGGTATTCTAAAGATGCTCCTTTTTTAACCTTYTGGTGAATATAATAATTCAATGAAGCCTTAATAATCTGCCTCTCTTAGAACTCACAAAAATCTATCCTCCTTTCTTGCTACCTTTTCACTTTCCTTCTGCTCTTGCCACACAGATGTGATAGCATAGAACTGTGACGATGTCTCTTCTTACTAAATGTTTATGAACTTCTGCAAAGTGTACAGTGGAGAATATTTGCTAGAATGCTGTAAAAGATTAGGGTAAATATTAAAAATAAATTTTACTTGTCAAGTAAATGAGGAAAAGACACTATTTGATACATTACCCCACTTTTTGCTGAGGGAATTATGGATGTGTACATAACAGATTAATTTGCTGAACTGTTGGATTTAGGGTTTGGGGTTTTTTTTCCAACAAGCTTCTTGACCATTAGTGCAAATTGCTCAGATTGTACAGTATATGCATTTTTTAAAAATCAGAAGGAACTAAGTGTATCTTTAAAAAAAAAAAAAAAAAGAAAGGAGCTTTTAAACATGATTGCCTAAGGAAAGGTAGACTGTGCCGTCATGCTCTGCATGTGTGTGCCTGTGCCCATGCCTGCTTGTGCCAGTGCAGCGCGCGTGTCGCTTTGTCAGCTCTACAAACCCCTTGGTCAGTTCTGAGAGAATAACTTTTGTAGAGATAATGTCTATGATGTAGTGTGAGCCTATATTAGACATCAGAGAATCCACTTAAGAGATGGCTCTGCAGGAAATCATAGTTTAGCTCTGCTCCTTCCAGAGTGACTTGCAGACACTGGTCTATCACCGACCAGCCAGTTCTTCTGGAAATGATGCTGCAAAGGCCACAGCAGGTACAGGTGGCACAGTCGGACCTGGCTCTGCCTCTTCGACACCTTCTTCCCACCTCTGGGTGATGTTCTCCACTGCTGCATACTTTTGCCAACCATTTCCACCAGAGACAGTAGGTCCTTTCTGCAGGGAAAACACACTGGTAGGGATCGGTACCCTCTTGATGTGACTGGAAATCACAAGTCAGGGACAGTCCTGTGGCTTTTTGATGGGTCAGCATAGCCCGGAACTGCCTGAAAAGTGGAAGAGTAGGAGGTGGGGTCACTGGACATCAGTCTGTGCGGATATTTTGCTGCCTTTTCTCTGTAGCCCCTGAATTGCCATTCAGTAGCTCAAGTGCCTCATCTGAATTCAAGAGGGCTGATGGTGCTTATCTACATTTCATGCAAAGCAGCCCAAACACTGTTTTCTGGCTGCTTTCCAGTTTAGATTAAAAGTGCCTCTCTCTCTTACACGCTCACACCAGCCCGTTGGTGGACTTCAATATCTGTTAAATGCGCACATGGCTTTGACAGCACAAGAGCTGTCTGAACTTTGGCTCGGGGAGCAAGATCCGAAACAAGAATGAGCTCAACTGCACTGCTGTGCCCTGGGCCAGACCTGTCTCCTCTGAAGGACCAGAGGTTTTTGCTTCTAGGGCCAGATGTGCCTGGATGACCCGTTCATCCTCAATCCTGAGTCTCAACAGCTCTTCTGCTCGCCGCCCTGACTTGTCTTGCAGCAAGACCCCCCAGGTGCACCTCACGCTGTGGGGTTCTTGTGCTCTCCCAAGGCTTGGTGTGTCTGCAAGGCGATGGGGTGATGGTGCATGTTCCAGCCATTCCAAAAAGCAGTACAAACAAATGCATAAGGCATTGGCTTGAGAGGCAGGAAAAAAAATATGCTGCTCCAAAATCATTCAGCAAATCACCTGCTGCTCTGTGCCTCAGTTTTCCCAGGTTTGGCCTATTTAAGCTCTTTGTTTAGTCTCTCTCCTTACATGTTTGTACAGTGCCAAGTACAGAAGGTGCCTGATTTTGCTTCAAGTTCTGAAATGTTTCCATAATGCAGACAGTAACTTTTCTGTGCCAGTGTTTTAATTGCCAGGATCCCTGAGGTTTCTCTGCATACCCCTAGCAGAAGCCAGCACACGGGGCTGACCTCTCCTAGCTTGCTTGTTCTGCCTGGCAGACTCTCTTCAATTATTTTCTCCCCATGTTGCTGTTTACATTTTGTACTCGCATCCTCTGCGGCATTTCCAGTCACCTTCCAGCAGCCTGAATGCCTCCTAATCTGAAGTATATTTCAGCCTTATCTCTATCAAAGCAGAAGGGTAGGGGAGTCATCCTCATTCCCGGCTGCTCTTCAGCAGCCTGATCCATAAGGAGGCTGAAGCCATCAGCTGCTCATCTCAGCTTTCACCCGAGTTTGAGTAAGTTGCAGACGATTCTTCTGTCAAGAGCACTGAGGACAAAATGAAACTTTCTTTTTTTCAGGGCTGCACGTTAATCTCTTCTCAACGTGCTTTGAAATGATTCCGCGTTATGTTTCATTTCGGGCTGTCACTGAATTTACTCAGTCCCCTTGCAAAGAGTCCTCCTGCGGCAATTCTATAGCTGTTGCGTGTGATTGCGGGAGGAGGATCCAGACGGGCCAGGTCAAGAGCCCTGTGCTGGAAGTGCTTTGCTGAAGCAATGGGGTTGGTCTCCATTTACACCAGTGTAAACTGGGATTGGAATTCACTCTGGTACCACAGGGAGAAATTATTTTGAAATTATATAGGAAGGAGCAGCAGAACAGTTGCTGCTGCTGTTGAGCAAACTGATTGTGTTGGCTGAGGGATGAGGAAGGACCTAAGAAAACAATAAAATTGAGTGGGCGCCTCGGGTCTTTCTGGCTAGCCTGGGTTCATTAGGGAGTTCCCCAGCCGGCTCCTCATCCCAGCAAATCCCAGCACCCCCCAGCTGCTGCATCTTGCAGCTCTCTGAGCAGTCTCTTAAAACTTTGTGCTGCCAGGGATGCACACCCTCYGTTCCGTGAGTCATGAGAAAAACATGCAGCAAGGCAATAAGAACGGGAGAAAACCATGCTAGGCACTGAGCCCAGGGCGTCCAGGGAACCGTGTGCTGCTTTCCCTTTTCTCTCTCTCTAAAGGATTGTCTCATCTGCCTCTCATCTTTTCTCACTGTGGTTCTCCATGTTCTTCTTTTATTTTCTCCACTTGTAAGTGGGGATTAGGGCCATTACTCCTCTCTTCCCCTTCCCTCTGTACAGATTCATCCATTCCCTCCCTGGCCAAATGGATCATGAGCAATAAATCCCTGAGGGTCTCAGTGTTTTTATGCTGGGCACAGCCAGTATGTGATGTGCTGGTGGAAGAGGTCCGTGCCTGGCACCAGTGGGTTACAGAACAGCCATTTCTATCAAAGAATATGTGATGTGCTGGTGGAAGAGGTCCGTGCCTGGCACCAGTGGGTTACAGAACAGCCATTTCTATCAAAGAGCAGAGCAAGGCTTTGTGTCCTCATTTTCCATCCTCAGGTTTTCCAGTTTTTACCCAAATTCACAGGGTTCTGTTTATTGTCACCTGGAACATTTGCTGAAATTTTTATATTGATCAGACTCAGAGTTGCAAGAAAGCCATTGCAAACAAAACCCCACTGTCACGCTGACAGTGAGAACTGACTTCTCTCGGGCAGCAACAAAAACGAGGTGACAGAGAACTGAGTGCACTGAACATGCACCCATATATACACACATAACTCTGTAATTACTAGTATCATTGAAATGATAGGTATGAAGACCTAGTTAGCAATGGAGCAGGATCATTAACATAAAAACTACAAGCACAAAAATACACTGAAATGACAAATACAAGGAAGCCGCATGAGATTTGCATTAAATTAGTAACTGTATGTGAGATGCTATTTAAATGGCAGGTGACTAGAAAATTTCTTTCCCTTTTAGTGTAAGAGGCTGAAATGTTCATTTTCATGATAAACAGTAACTACACATTGATTCCTAGCTTTAAAGCACCTCTGCAAATAGCGCTCACAGTAAGTGGGGTTGGAGTCACTGAAATCAGAGGACTGGCTTGCCCTACACGTCTTGAAACTAAGCAACACAGCTTGAATTTCTTTCATACACTTGTTAAAAAAACTGCAGTAACAACAGCAAAAGAAACAACCAGCCTGTGTCTGGGGGTGGTAAATCAATTCACATACAATTATTTGGGAAAGCGATCTGATGAATTATTTCAAACCAGAAACACGGGTAGGGAGGAACATCAGGAGACTGCAGGGAGCCGAAGGTGCCCACTGACTGCTCCTTGTCCCTTGGCAGCACCCTGTATTTCCACAGAGCAGCGGAATGCGATCATAKCTAACACCTGCTGGATCAAGATTTCGCCTGCAGCTTCCAGATCCCATTTTTGATAGGCAGCCAAGTAAGATCCTGGGCTTGGATTACTGTATAAAGGCCCCCGGTGCCCATCTGTACCCTGACCATATGAGGCAGCCCGCAGCCTGCTGGGGCTCTCAATGCTCCCAAAATTCAGCACAGAGCCTGGGGACCCCCCAAGGTCTGGCACAAATAGGGATTCTCAGGACCTCCAAGCTCGCACCTTTGCAGATGTTTTTAAGGAAACCTGATAACCCTTGTTGCTGCTGCACCCCAGGGAGCCCTAAGACCTTCACTATTCTGTGAGGGTGCCAACCACACTAAGAAGAGCAGGTTTCTGATAGGAAAAAGCCTTGTTTTGAAAGTGCAACTGAAAAATCCTCTTTCTCCTGGCACCAGGGCGATGTCTGGGGTCCCAGTGCAGGACAGAGGATGCTGGTGAGGCTGCGGGACGGTGTGCGAGGCAGTGGCTACTGCTGGGAGAGGGGAAGGAAGGAGTTTCTCCATGACGGTCCCTCAGTAACAATAAGGCTGTTATTCCTTTTCTGGCCTGCTGCGGTCACACCTTCACTTCTTCTCACGGACACGCTGAGYGTGCATCTGTGCCCTGCAGCAGGCAGAGATGCCAAAACTTCAGCAATTACCTTCAGGTGGGGCAGTGCAGAGGTGTTGTGGACTTGTGAGCTCCCGCCCAGAGGCTGCAGGGCTACACTAGCACAACGCTGCACCCCTGCTAATAAATCCTACCTAGAGACCACTATCGTAACGCCCCAAGGGGTGGAGGGCTGTTGGCCCTAGTGTATCACTGCTGAGCGTGGCCATCCTCTGTCCATAATATAGACTAGCCCCAACCTGAGAACTTACCACTTATACCTGAGAACACATGAAAACTGTGGGTTAGTCCATCAGTTAGAAGTTAATTATTTGCACACAGTTAATGGCACAGACATAAGTTCAGCGTAAAGGCAAGCACCTAAATCCCAGTTAGGTTTATCCCAGGCCTATACTGACAGAGCAGCACCCACACAACAGGGCTTGCAACCATCAAGCTGTACTGCTATAATTAACTATCACAACTTCCTGACGTAGTGGGGCTTTAAGTAAGAGCTTTTGAAAAGGTTATCCTTTGACTGAATGAAGTCTTACCCTAACACATCTCTAAATAGTGCTATTTTTGGAATGAAAAATGTCACTTCTTTCCCAAAACAGGCCCTTCTGAAACTGGTCACTAGGTAGTGACATGTTAGAAGAAAGACTTTTTTCTCCCTGGGTTTAGCTGGTGGTCGCTGTTTGATAAGTTGCTCAGGTTCAGTTCGACTATGTAATTTACAGCGAGTTGTTTGAATGGCTTAATGTGTTGTGAATCAAAAGAAGAAAATTCTACTCTTGGTAATTAAGATGGAATGGGTAATTATTTTTCTCTGTCTCTATGTTCACTTTCTGAAGAAGGAAGGAGAAAACTGAGCTTTCAAATGCCTTTATTCTTTTCGCCACAGAAATAGTCCTTATTTGCACCCACAAATGTTTACACATACTTATTTGTGACTTCCCTAGCAGGCGCYGAGTCCCTTTGAAAACTGAGCCTACCTAATGAGAGGAGGAAAACATGAGCTGGTGCCGAGCAGAAAACATGCAGCTGCTCTGCTGTATCTTTCTTCCACAGGTTTCTCCAAGTACTTGACAAATTTTAAGATCAACAACAAGAAACACTAAGGGGCAGGGAACTGTTATAAACCATTTTTAAATGTGGGACTTAAAATTTGCCCTGAAAGGCAAAAATTACTGAAGTCACTTGGCTGATGATCAGAGGGTACAAATCGGAAGCCTTAAATACCCAGCCTGTACAAAGCAACTCTTCCAGCTAGTTATTCTTGACATGTCAGCGACACGTTTGACCTCACTGGTGTCTCTATTTATTTGCTCATTCTCTGTAACCTCAACCTGCCAAACCATGCATCTGTTTGGGCTGCTGTCAATCACACGTCAATTTTTATTTTACTTAGCTCAAATCAAAGCTGGTGTTTTGACAAAAGGTGGGGGGAAGAGTAGCTGTCAAAGCACGGAAGGCAAGAGAGAAAGGCAGAGATCTAAGAGGTGGGGGGGAGAAATGGGGTAGTTATTACCCATGCAAATGAGGCAATATTATGCAGGAGATGCGATGAGCAGAGAATTGCAGTGAGGCCGGCGCTGTGAGTTTTGGGGGTGACTTGCTCGTGCCGTTTTAGGAGGTACAGAAGAGGTGGTGAGCTGGGCTTCAGACTACAGCAATGCAAGGAGGTCTAAGCAGGAGGGCAAGGAAGAGTAACGTAAAAAGGCCAAGGAAAATCCCCCATTGCATCCCCCTTGGCAAGCCACTGCTTCGCAGGCTGAATTCAGGGGACATGAGGATAGTTGTGCCCCCACGGCCAGAGCTGCTGTGCACCGGTCACCTCCGGCTGCTGCACGGGGGACCCCACAAACACAGCCCGATTTGGGGGCACAGGCTAAAATGGGAGGTGTTCGGGTGCTGGTGTATGAACCGATGAGCTGATGTGCCACAGGATGGTGGGGAAAGTCGCTGGAAGTATCTCATTTTATTTGGGTGACACCAGAGCCCCAGATCCATGCTGGTGGCGAACAGCTTCCACAATACTTTATATAAGTTAAAAAAAACCCACATACAGATCTTGTATTGATTTTGGACTCAGGTGACTTTTCTCCTAATAGGGATTTTTAAACCTCTGTAGGAATTATTTTGCCCACTCTTGAGAGACTTCACAATTTCTCATTCATTTTTTTCAATTCTGGGATGGGATATTTTTCCCATATTTCCTGTAAAATTCTGAGGAAATGCAATAGCTTTGGGGATTGCTCAAACTTTTTGGGTTTAATGACTGAAATGTCTCCTTCCTGTTTTACTTTTTAAAACTGAATATCATTATAATACCATTGGGGGAAAAAAAAGCTAAAATGAAAAATCACTTCAAAATGGAAAGTCAAAACAGTTCCACTCTTGTGTTTTTTTCAAAGAAAGTCTGACTGAAGTCAACATGTTCCTGAGCAACATCTCACTCGCCATAAAATGGCATTTTCTGATGGAACAACATTTTTTCATAAAATGAGCGCTCAGTCTGGGATTCCTGTATAATGACATTAAATGCAAATACTTGGTGGATCTGAACGTAGACAGAAGAGACAAATTATAGCTAGCGTGGACCAACGATTATTCTTTTTTCCTACGCTAAAACAAAATAACCTATAATCATCCAGAGTAGCCAGAGTCTTCTGCTCAATATCTTCACGAACACAGCAGATACAATTAGAAAGCTGTAGCTGTCTCTTGAAAATAGGGGCAATGAACCAAAACAATTGAACAAAAATAAGTGCCAGTAAGAGCTAAGAGACTAAACATTTTTTGGTTCAATGGCCAAATGAAAAAAAAGAAACCACATTTTGAGTTAACCTGAATTGAAAATTTTTCAATTTTTCCAGTGAAGCAAAAAGTTGAAAAATTAATAGCAGATTGCTTTTTCTTTTAAGCTTTTTTATTTTCTGTTCCATTTCTTTTTCAACTACTTTTAGGGGAAGTTTCAGAGCCTATTTGATCAATCCCAACCTACAGTTTTGTAGTGGAAAAAACAAGTTTTGTCTGAAAGTATTTTGTCCGTTGCCAAGTGGTATGAGGAAAATTAGGTTAGACCTTCCAGAGGTGTGAATTGTATGAACTGTGTTCAGAAAACAGGGTTGATTCAGCTCAGTGGAGAATCAGCTCCGCTGTCCTTGGTTGGACCACGTTATTTTCTGCCTTTGACACACGCTGGCGGTCGTTCACCAGCGACGCTGGTGCTCCCAGGGTGTCCGTGCAGACAATTAGTTTGAGGACAGGACTCTTTGTTCTGGTTTTTGGAGTTCTCAGTGAGGTGGTTGCTTTTGGAAACATCTCACAATGGAAATAAGCCAGACCAAATGCCAGACTAGACATCAGGGAATTCTTTAACACTGGTTTGTTTGTGGTTTTTTCTGCAAAAGAAGCAGATTTAGTTACACCAAAATGTTTGGTGAATCCATATTGATGTTACTGAATCTCCTGCTTTAAAATATTCTGAAGCATTTAGAAAGCCCAGCTTCTATGTTCGCAGAGCTTTGCTTCGTCGGTTCCTTTCAGAAATTGTTTTACATTTACCTGATCTGTCACGAAAAGACTAGAAAGCAAAATAAAACATTTCTTTTCTAGATCACCATATTTAATTCAGAATTTTGAGTGCACCAAACATGCAAAAATTTTGATCAAACCCTTAACTAGATTATGCGTCAGCTTTTTCTAAAGTTACGGAATATCCGACCAGCCAAAAACAAAACCTGTTTTCCATCCAGATCTGGCCATGGGAACCGACAGGGTGAATTGAATTCTGTTTGCTCGCT
The DNA here is from genome assembly GCA_030449065.1 of Oceanodroma leucorhoa. NCBI lineage: Eukaryota > Metazoa > Chordata > Aves > Procellariiformes > Oceanodroma > Oceanodroma leucorhoa. The sequence goes on along the minus strand of JASVER010000056.1, from coordinate 5,756,407 downwards.
CTAATCCCGGTGCATAAATCTGCCTGCAGCCCAAACCTGGCTGCGAGGGGGAAAGCGCAAGAAGCCCCAGGGAGTTAATCTCCTCCAAGTCTGGCTTAAGCCTTGCAGTTTTCCACCACTACCACATTTTTAGCACTTAGGTTTTAGTTAAAAGGCTAGATTTTCTTTTCTATCCAAAGAAATGCTCGAGCTTTCTGCAGGTCCTGCCTGGCTTTGGTCTTGAGCGGCTCCATCTCCCTGTGAGGGCCAGGATGGCTCCGTGGGTCCTGGGAGATGGTGTGTCCCTCACACCCCTTGATGGAGGGTCCAGGCAAGGCATGAGGAGCTGCGGTTCAACAGTGATATTTAGCAGTGAGCCCCCGTGGAGCAGAGCCACGCGGCGGCATGACTTTGCTCCAGCCCTTGCTGCTGTAATAGGTGGTTCTGTGGCTGCAAGCATGCSCAGATGCCACTAGAAGGGTGACCACGTCAAAAATTTTCTCCAACAGAGTTACTGAATGGCATTTGCCCGAATCATCCTCTTCACCTTGATATCTTTTCCACCCTGACCTGCTCCACTCCCCCATAGCAATATATGGTTTCCTAGCAGATGACTCTGTAACTATGATAATTCACCTAGTATACAACTTAAGGCCGAGTTTTATATTAAATGTTCTATGTGGCAGGGAACATAATAGCAGGCTGATTTTGTTGTAAAAAGGAAAAAAAACCCCACAAAACACCTTGAATTGCATATGATGTGATGCTTTCTTTTCAGTAAATCAAGCTGTTATCTTTCCAAACTCCTTCTCAGCACCTTCCCTCCCTAAATCCCCCAAGCCTTCATCTTTTTGAATATGATATACCTTAGGGTACATAATTATCAGGAAGTTGCATACATAATTTAAACAGAGACCTTCTGATTCTGTGCCTCGATGGGCTTGTGACATTTCCAAGGGAAATTTAGCTGAACACCAGGGTAAAGCTCCCACTGTTCTTTGACAAGTTTAATAAGATCTTTATTGTTTGCAAAATAGCCTGACCTTAGCTTTACCCTTACCACCAAGGGGAAGGGGAAGGATAGCTGGATTATAACAACTCCATGAAATAAGACTAATAAAAATATAGAAAATGTACTTTAAGGGAATCTGTGGGATAGAGAAGCCCAAGGACTTGGGTGATGGCTTCCTTCAAGGCACTAGGAGTAGGGCAGGTTAGAAGTTTGGGTCTGGCCTGGCAGATGGTTCTGGGGTCTTCTGCTAGGCTGGGAATCATCTGCCCTAATTTAGGTGTCCAAAACTAAGGGATAAACTTTAAGCTAGTCACTCCAACCTCCCTATAGTGAGTGGAGAGGAACTGAGACCTCCAAGGATTGATTCATCTCCCCTAATGTTAGTCAAAATGCCTTCCAGAGTACCTGGGACTGTGATGAAATGAAGATAAATACTATGTGTAGTTATAATCCAGTGTTTGCTCAGGAAGTTGGGCTCAGGCTGGTTTAAGAAATGAGGTCCTTAGAAATGAAGGCCCAGGTTTCCTTTGGAATGAGAGAGAGGCTTTCTTAATAATCAGGGTCTGGGTGAGGGCTGGAGTTCAAAGACAGTAATGTGAGACCGAATAGTCAAGGCAATGAGGTCCAGGCTTGCTTGAAAATTGAACCTAATAAAACTTGAGTCACTTGGCTGGTACGTAATCAGGAACTGGGATGCAGCTTATCTTGAAACTTATTCCAGAATTACAACTTGGGCTCTGAAACCTAATGTGTCTGGGACTGCAAAGGACTTTGGAGGTTTTTATGTTTTTGAATAGTTCAACTGATTTCAGTCTTTACTGCCCAGTTTTGCACTTAATCCTGTCCTGAAGTGGCTTCTGCAGACACAGCTGACATTTGGAAGGATTTTAACTTGCTGCTCTGCAGACTGTTTCTTGTTTGTTTTGTTTTCAGAAAGGTTTCCTCTTTATAGTATTTAGCCTTTAAATGGAAAATGGAAGGGGGAGAAAAAGTAGCATTTTGGTCTCTCACAAACCAGATGCCTGAAATAAATCATTGCTTCATGGCCAGCTATTCATAATTAGGGCTGGATAAAGAGATGGTGCAAAACTGGTGCATGGTGCAAGTCCCTCGGCAGCTCAGAACATGTTTCTGAGGAGCTTCGCAGCCTCTGGTGAGACCCACAGGGGTGGGATAAAGTAGCAACAAGCAAGTCATTGCCCAGCAGGAACCCTGAGAGCAGCAGGAGGCATAGAAATGAGGAGGGATGGAAGACGTAGGCTCACAGCTCCACCAAAACAGGCACTTTCGACCAAGGGGCTGTACTTGCAGAGAAGCAGAGGGGTGTCAGTCACCAGCATTTGCCATGTTGGATGAAGAGGTATATGCCAAAACCAAAAGGGTGGGTGAGTCGCGTCTGCCTTGGGACCAGTTCTATATCTGCTGTCATCTGATGCGTTCTTTAATGACACGGATAGCAGAATAGAGATTAGGCTTCTGGAGACTGTGAGCTATATAATGATGGGAAGAGATCCAAATATGCCAGAGTACATAGTCTGTGTGCAAGGTAAACATGACAAATTGGAGGATCAAGCTAAAAAAATAGGATGTGACTGAATAAGGATAAGCGTCAAGCCTGCACCTAGGAAGGGTAATCCATAACTGTGGGATGGAGAACAGCTGGCTTAGCAGATGTTGTGCAGGAAATGATGGGGAATTTGTAGCTGATGTAAAGCCACTCATGATTCAGCAATGCCATGCACAGAAAAAAAGCAAATGTATGGGGAAGTGCAACAATATCAACCACAAGGCACATGGAGGATCCTTCCACTGGTAAGGCCATGTGTTCATCTGGTTTTTAATGCTGTTCTTTAAGAAAACTGTGGATCAGCGGGAGGGCATTCAGAGGACAGCAACAGAGACTATCAGCAACCCTCAAAACATGGCATAAAGGTAAAATGAATACACAGGAACTGTTTAGCCTGAAGAAGAGATGGCAAGATAACAATCTTCAAATACGAAAAAGGCAAAGAATAAGAGAAAGATTTATTCTTCATGCCCCTAGTGAACAAGTGAAGAAGAAATGGGCTTAAATTGCAGCAGGAAAGATTCAAGTTAGACTGTCTTTAAAGCTGGTATTGCGAAGTGCTGGAGTTGATTGCCCAGGGAAGGTGCAAAGCTTCCACTGCTGAAAGGCTTCAGGAGGTTACACAAACATCTGTCAGGAGTGGTTTAGGCAGCATTTTCTGGCTTGAGGCAGAGGAAAGACCCACTGACCTCCTGAGATCCTTTCCTGCCCCTTTTTTTTACTTGCAGTTTTAAGTTTCTGGTATTTCCCAGCTCAGTAGGACTCTTGGACAAAGCACTGCTGTCAGAAAATAATCTCTTCTCCCCTGTTTATCAGAGTGAGCRAGAAACCACAGTACTATCAGAATTTCAAATGTAATTTTACTCAGCGGTCAGCACCTAAAACATGTGAGGCTTAAATATGGGTTCAAAGCTAGTCATTTTGGTTTTCAAAATTGCCATAAATGCAGATGTCCGCATGTTGCAAACTGCCCAGTAGAGAGTAACAGGCTTTGTTTAATTTGTGTGCTGTGATGCACAGTTCACGCTATACTGTACAGTTCAGTTAAACACACAGAAATGGAGGTTACCCACTTCTAATCTGAGCAAAGGGTGGAGTTGTACCTTACTACTGTACTACTCAGCTCCTTGTGGACATGAAAAGGATTTTTATTTTGATTTTGAGATTTTTTTTACTCTCTGTTTAACATCATACAGAGAGCTTCATTCTGTGTTTCCAATTCCTAACTCAGATACAAACCATCGAAAAAAATGTGGCCAAAGGTAGGAGCTCTCACAGCTTCAGAGCTATTCCCAGTCTGACCTGGAAGGCCTGTGACACTCCAGGTGGGATAGGGCTCTCTCCCACATGTTCACCCCCCCTGCTATAGAAACCTAAAGAATGGAGAGCTGAGAGCTGTTCAGCGGATCCAGAGAAGATGTGAATCTGCTCCAGATCTTGGTCATTAGACCCCCAACTTCTAGAGCAAACTATGTGAATGCCTATTTTTAACCTAGGTGGTGCAGTTGTCAGTTTTTATGTTAAAAATGTTAATAAAAGTCATCCCAACATCACTGGATGCATTCTGTAGAAATACTTGGGATTTAAGATTTGAGATCCATGGGAAAATGATATTTCTGCCTTAATCTTTTTTTCTGGCCATCAAAACAACCTAAAAATAATAGAAATATGAGTACAAACACAATAAAAAGCTCAAACTGGAAGATTTCAAAAGTAATGAAAATTCTGTCCCTATTCTTTTGAAGTTGTTGAAGCTGCTCACTGCGCTTCTGTTGAGTCGTTTTGTTCTGATGAAGTCAGACCCCTTCTCATTGAGCCTGTAACAGAAGGCTTCACATCTGAAATTCTACGTGTTTCCGATAATAAAGGGATCCTAGAGAATAAAAGTTTAAAAGGAAACTAAAACAAAACCAGAAAGATGTAATGAGCCGTTCTTGTCTTGTCAAAGTACTTTGACATCTTTGAAACAAAATGAGAAAATGGAAACAAATGGTTTCAGAACTTTGTGCGTCAGAAATGTAACTGCGATTGATGTGTCCCTGTGAAATGTTTAAATTGTGGCAAAACTGTGTTTTCTGGTTAAAACTCTTCTGTCAAACCTCTTTAGACCAACACAAACACTGAGCTGTAATGACAAGCTGGCCCTTGAGGGCTGACATGGCTCTGGAGTAACCAGAGGAATGATACACCTTGTCTTGGCTTTTATGCAGGAGGGACCCAAGTACAGGAGATGATAACGTGGGCCAGCAGAAGTCAATGACAGAGCTAGGAGAGGAGAAAGGAAAGGTCAGCGGTACCAAGCATCATGAAGGGACCAGGCTGGACAAAAATCCTTGATCTCCACCATCTTCTGAGCATGGCAGAGGAGGTTCTTGGAGTGATGCACACCCAGGAGCATCCCGCTGCCACCAATGTGGCTGCTTCCCGCGCTGGGTGGTAAGGAGCCCATTATCACTCAGAGATCTCCTAGGAAGGCATTTTTGTCTGTGTATTGGAAGATTGAGCTAAATGCTTGGAGCTATTAGGAGACAATTAAAGCTAATGTTGCAGCCAGCAAAAAGATCCCGGTTAGTCATTTTACTCAATTTAAATCTTTGAAAATTTTCACAGTTCTAATCACAGAATAAGAAGGAAAATACATATAGATGTGTATACATACATATATATCAGAGCATTAACTTTCATTATCAGATCAAGTCAAAAATTGCTGAATGAGGTAAATATGAGGAGAAACGTAATAGACTATTACCACAATATAGCTTGTGGCTTTCATTTTCAAACGATTTTCACACAACCCTCACCCCCACATAAATGCACTTTGGGATATTTAAGGGAAGAAAATAGTAATCTTTGAGATGGATAAAATAATCAAGTGATAGGCATAAAAATCTGCAAAGCAGCAGGTTATAGGGGCCTGGCTTTTAGGCTGGGCATTAGTTGGGGGATTAATTTGTCAGAGGCCCTTTCTTTTTCTGGAGACAAAATAGAAGAGTATTGCATTAGTCTCAAGAAAGAGAGAGAGAATAGCATAATAAAAGGTAAATGTAAAAATGGGTGGATACATGGATAGATATGTAAGAAGGAGAACATGTGAGTTGTATGTAAGGAAGATAAAAGGTGGCTAAAGGAATACTGAAGAAAGAGAAATGCAGACCAGTGCACATGAAAGCTGTTTCATTAGGTGAGTGATTAGATGGATAAAGTAAAGACAATATGAAAAAAAGCAAAGATATATTCCACAGGAAGCTGACAGGTAGGCAGCCACAGAATAACATGCTGCATAGTTCAAAGTGTTCTTTTTCGTGTATGGTGTCAAAGAAACAACCTCGCTGCCTGTTTCCAGTGGTTTGGGTTGTGGAGGGCATTATATTTGCTCAGGAGGTGAGATGCTGAGGCACAGCCCTGTTTTTCCAGTACTTCGGCTCTCTGTACTTTGGCGTGACGTTGCCACCAGGAGGGAGATGTCCATGTGGAGGTCTGGCCAGAAAAAGGAAGGCCATAGTAAGACAACCAAGCAAACAAACCCCATATTTGGACACTCATTGTCTGAAGAAGAATGAGGGAGGTTTGTTGCCTGCAGTCTCCTGGGAGCCTTCTTTGAGGCAAGTCAAACCTACAGAACTAACTGATGTTGTCTAGGAGACAAAATATTGTCAAACTTGGCTCCTTTTCCTGAATAAAGCAATTCTGTTCTGAATAGCCTTGAGCAAGATACTTTACCGGCTTGTTCATAGAGATAGTTAGCTCTTACCATGCGTATGTACAGCACCAAGCACACTGGAGTCCCAGTATTTTCTGTCGACCCAAAATGACAAGCTCCCTTGTCACTGATCGTGGTTTCTTGCACAGGAGGTTATTTCTGCCAGAAGGGAAGGCCGCGCAGCCTAGCAAGAGACCTTGTATGTTATAGCATCTTCTCCGGCACTTCCCAGCTGTCAGAGCACAGGAAGCAGGAGAGGAAAGATGGGGCAGTGCCCTCCAGCTGTTCGTGCTGCATCATGAGCCAGTGAGACCGTGATGGGTCCCTGGAGTATCAACAGTGAATCAACACTGTCCACCCGAACCCTCCTTCCCCATCACTATAGTTCCTGATGATAGCTTTGTCTTTGCAGAGAAGAACCAGGGAAGAGACCTGCCTGTGTCTGCTTGACAATCCAAAGTGCCTGGCTCTCAAGATATTTGCACGCCAGGCATTTTAGCATGAAATTACAGCTCAAAGCAGCAAAGAGTTTTCAGTGCTGAATGTCATTCCCAGAGTTGGCTGCTCCAAGAACCTAAATGTGGGCGTCAAAATATCCTTCCTGTTCAACACATTGCCCAAATGCTCTAGGCTTTGACTTGGGCCAGGTTTACCATCAGCACATCATGCCTTGATTAAACTTTAGAAGCCTCTGCATAGGCTGAAGGTCAGAATCAGAGAGCTACAGCAAGCAGCAGTGTCAGGGTCAGTGATTTTGTGAGACATAGGGGAGCAGGCTGGAAACCACAGGCATGAGCTATTTAATCAGTTCTTCAGAAAACACCACCTATGCCTGGAGTAAACAGGCATGAATATCAGAGGCCATCCCACATTACAGCCAGGGCACGAGAAGCTTACTGGCAAGTCTCCAGTCTTCGTGGGAGAGATGCAGTTCTTAGCAGCTTTCCTAAGGAGCTGTGGGAGATGCAGGTTCATTGTATCAGCACATTTCAAAATGTCAGTGGCAATTGGAATCAAATGCTACAGTGCTGTAACAGGCACAGTAGTAGTATAATAATAACAGTATTATTATTATGGTGTTAAGTGCCTGCATTAAGACACTGCACTCATAGGGCACACCTGCTTGAGAAGCTTGCATTGCTGCTCGTGGAGTGCCTTTCTTTGAGACATTAATGCTGACGTACTGCGTGTGGCCCTCAGGGAGGTGTGGACAGTGCTGTGGAAGTGCTAAGTATTGTTCTGTGTGTTTCCTATCACCATCCAGCCCAATCAAGTTGCCTTCTCTAGCCTGACCTTTCCTTCCCTGCCACCGCCAGCTTTTCAGGGAGTTTATTTCTCAGCCTCTGTGAACATACTCCCTGCCCCACAGAGATGGTTCCCATAGCTCTGGGTAAAGTAGCTTTTCCCTTCTGCATCATCCTCCACAGTCCTCTGAAATTCACTGGAATAGGACATCTGTGGCCAAAACGCATCACCCTTCCTCCCTCTTTGTACCCACTTCCAGCAAAGGAGCAGCAAATGTCCCACAGACGGTGCTTTCTTGTCATAGCCCAACTCAGCCTGTGGCTGGTGAGAGGTAGAAAAGAAAAAAATATCAGATACTGTTTGTAAAACGGGTTGGGGTCATCTCATTTATGAAAAACGCTTGGGGAAAGGGACACAAAAAGTATTTCTGTTTTAACGTTCCCAATAGCTCCCAGGTGTTTTGGCAAAGCAACAGAGGTGGAGCTAAAGAAACAAAAACAACAAAATCTAAATAGAAAAAAGTGACTAGGAGAAGGTACAAAGAGATTGTAGCAGTTCTCCCATGTCCTGGTCTGGAAGAAACAGGACAACCATCATCCATCCTGCAATCTCTACCTGTCAGACCAGCTCTTTTGTCTTCCCTAGCTGGAGGTGGAACAAGAAAGGAAGGGGTTGAATGTTGAATGAGCAGCAGCAGAGGCATCTTAGTGCTGTCAGTGTTTGGTGTTGGAGGCATTCACTGGGTTTGGGGAGGTGGCCTGTATTCAGCACAGAACGCTTTCTCACCCAGCAAACTCACAATTCATTTGAGAGGATGCCAAGGGAAAAAAATAAATTCTTTGGGATGGATATAATGCTACCAGGGCAGACAGCTTTGAAGGGAACATACAGGAGAAATGCATATGAATATGTTTTACAGTGTTAAGCTGCAAAACCACACGCTTCACCAGATAGAAAAAGCGCACGGGGCTTTGTAGTGAAAAGGGAGATGGAGCATCCTGCTGACCCATGATGGAAAGACCATACTCAAATGTTAACAAGGGGACTGACTGTTCTGCTATTAGCCAGGCACTTGAAGGGCAGGATGCATCTATTCTCCAGGTCAGCGACCTGCTGTTACATGCAAATGTGCCAAGGAAAAGGTCAGCAAAGGAGTAAGTACCAAAGGGCTGCAAGAGAAGGGAGGAGGGATGTAGCTGCATGTCAAGGGCTGAAATGAATCTTATGTTTTGCAGGCAGAAAGGCTGGCAGCCTGAGAAACGAATCTTATTTACACACACAAGAACTGGAGCCAGACACGCAGACGATGGGATGGCTGGACACAAAGGAGTGAAGTATCGAGCGGTGTATTCTTCAAAGATGGGAATAGCAGAGGCCCATCAATCCAAGTCGCCAAGGGAAGGAGAGTTATTGTCTTGCACGTGCTCTCATTCACACACATACAGAGAGACTTGCAATTGCTTTGCCAGTTTGGCTCCGGTCTTCCACTGACTCATAATCCAGCTCCTCAATCATTTCTAAGTAAAGGGTTGTCAGTGCATCCCAGCAGCTTGATCAAAGAAATGCTTCAGTCCCAGATAATCCCACCGAACCTTTCTGTTCATGCAATACTAAGATCAGGCTGTCTGTGTTCCCTCTGTAGTCAGTGGAGCAAGAGATGACTTTCTCCAGGGAGTGACTGATCCTTTCCTAACAAAGGTGCTTAAGAGATTGTGGCTGAACTGCCCTTGGCATGTCTGGATTTCCCTAGAGAGCCTAGCTGGCCAGCTTAGGCATGGGCTTGCATTACAGCGGTTGATATTGCTCTCCAAGTGATGGCAGTAGTCCTCATTCAAGAAAACCTCTTCTTCCTGCTCTTTGCAATTCAATGTAGCTGCAGGAAAGAGAAGTGTTGCTCTGGGGCTACTGCACTGGCTGTCTCAGAAACCATGGATTCTCTTGGTAGGACTTCCATTGTCATCTTCTCCTCTGTGTCTCTAGACCCTGCCATAACACAGCATGATGGATATTCCCTTTTTCCCACCCTTCTTTTGTTTCCTCCATTTGGAAGACATTAATGTAAGGCTTACTCAATGTAACCACAAAGTTATAGGCTCTTCTCTAACATTTTGGATATCACAGCTTTGCTTTGTTAGGATCTGTGATTTCTACAGAAGGTAGCTGTACACTGCCTAGTTACCTGCACCACCATCACTGTTCCAGGCCTCATGTCCTTCTGGGCAATAAGTCCCACTCATGCAGCATTTTTGCCCTGTTCTAAGCAAAAGTGTTATTCCTATGGGATCAGCATACACATATCCTGAAGGGATATTATCCTCATAAAATAGCTTTTTGATATTAAGTCATGGGAGCAGACTGCCCAAAGTCACCTGGCCAGTGTGGAGAACCCCATTGACATCAGCCAAATCCACAAGCCACTTTATTTTGTTGATCTACGACAACACTTTCACTGCCAGAGACCTGCAAACTCTACCAAAATGGCAAGATCCGAGCTAAAAAAAACCCAGAGTGCTACTATCCATGTGATGCCTCCATTGCCTTCCAGTCAGTGAAGGTCTTCTCTACTTGTTCAAGCCTACAAAAGCAACAATGGGCCCTAACACCATGAAGAAACCCTGTCCTTGGACAAAACCTCCATTGGCTCAGCAGTTCGGCCAGGTAGCCATGCTCCACTGCCTGGGGAACACGCTGCCGTTTAAAACTTGCTGAGTAAGCCCTATAAAAATTAACACATCTTGCCAGGGAGACAGTAGGGGATGATTAATGAACACAGCCAATGAAGGGGGAGAGGGGGGAATCGGGGAAATAGATGTGCTAAATTGACAGCATATAAAATGTTTGTTCCTGCCTGAAACAGCAAGGTTGGCAAACCCTATCATGGGCCAGTAACTTGGGTTAAGTGAGAAGGCCACGGACCCGTAAATTGTACATCATCTATATTCAGATGTACGGGCTTGTAGCCTCTCTGGTCCAGTGAGCCCAGTAATGAAAGACTTTAGAGCTGCCCGAGACATAAGATCGAGTGCCCTGGTTGTTCTAGCTCTGATAAGGTTTTAGATGAGGATTAATTTTGTTAATGACATTTTCAGTGCATACCTCTCCTTCTCATTCAAGGGTTATTGCGTATGCTTTCTGCAGAAGTGAAAACCTTGAGGAATGTTCAAGAGAGACTATTATCCCATGAGTAAAAACAGAACAAAGCAAGGGGGCATTTGTTACCGAGTCATTTGGCCCAAAGAAAGATACAGCATCATGCAAAATTGCCCAATTCATTTCTAGTGATATTTTTATCACACGTTTTTTTTGCTCAGAAAAGTTAAAAAGGAGTCTGCTGAGGCACTTATTTTTCCCTCTGCTGTGTATAGCTCCAGTGGCTGAAAACTTTCTATCAAATCTTTTTCTCCCCGTTTTAGGAACAGACATCTCCTTGGCAGTGAGTGTGAGCAGATCAGTGGTGGTGTTAAGCAGGGGAGCTCAGCTGCTCATTCGTTGCCGCAGAGCGTTTCACAGTCCTGAGGAAAACCTTGTCAATGCAAGTCCTCACCATTGCTGACATCCCCTGCATCCCCCCTTCCTGCCTCCAACGGAGGGGCTCCTTGTCTGATGAAGCACAGCCCGTGCTGGGCTGGTGATGGTCCTGACCATGCTGATGGCTGTGCTGCTTCCTCCTCCCATCCCCATCCTGGATCCTTGTGCTGCTGTCTAAGGTTTTTCTGTGTGTTCTCCGTGCTGCAGAGGCCTGATAATGGTGCTGCTTGCTCACTCCTGAAAGCAGTACCAATTCCACCACGGACGAAAGATTCAACAAGTAAAACCCCCCAGATGTTAAAATGTCTTCCACCAAGCGGATCTTTTCTTGACTCCTGGAGGATGGGAATTACTGTCATTTCCCCCAGCCACATCTCTCCAAGACATCTACCTTCACCTAGTGATCGTAGACATCCACAGAAAAATGTCCCCGGGAAGTCAATACTCAGGGGCTGGAGGACTACCCCCTTGCATCTCTTATTGTCAATGACTTTCCTCATTCATTAAGTCTGACATCTGCTATTGATATCAATTATGATAATTAATGAAACATTTCACTGGCTGTGGCTGGCGATCCGTCAGCAGTTTCATACTGAAGGATGGTTGATGGTGTTAGTGACACAGACGAGTTATTTAGGTAGCTCTGTTGGATTAGGGGAGCAGTGGGATCAAAAGATCTCATTGCCATTTGTGTTAGGACCCCCTGTGAAAAGGCAGATGGGAAGGAGAAGGAACTTGTAGAGACGTGGTGGATGGGGCACCTGCACTAAGACAGCAAAGGGAGGAGCTCTAAGAAAATTCTTTAGGGTCTTCCTCCTCCATGTTCTGCCTGTTTATGAAGTGTCTTACAAAAATTGCACAGTCTTAAGTCCTAGGATTTTCAAATGAGGCCAAGTGCTGGGTTTTGAGTTCTCCCAGAACTGGGCACCTGGATTGTTCAGGCACCTTTAAGTTCCCTCAAGGTGTCTGTCTGCATCTTGCTGCACGGAAGTACCCTGACGACCCAGCCTTGCAAAATCAAGATGCACACCTCTTCTCGCAGAGTAGTAAACATTGGATGAGCACAGGAGCCATTTGAGGCTGTCCTATTTTAGGAATTGGCTTAATTATTAGGTGGGCTAAGGACAGAGAATTGCTTTTCTGCAGCAAAGTATATCTTGAAGTCCCTGGGGTGCTTTTAATAATGCTACACACCATTCCCTGCAGCTCTGTAAATCTCCCAACCCATGTTTCCGCAGAGAAGCTTCCAGAGGAGACATTGTCCCTTGCCAGCACAACAGTTATTTGTTCCAGGAGCTCAGTAGGCAGCCAGGCCCCARACTGTCCTACTGCTCTTTGTACGACAAACACAAAGGGCTGGTTTTAAGGTCCCTGCGGAGGAGTAACACATAGTGCAAGACCCCCCTGCATCTCAGTAGAGCCCCKTTGTAAAGAAAACAGATTTCAAAAGCATGCATCGTTCCTCTGGGCTCATCCTGATTGTTCTCGCTCTCCCCTGAAGATAGCCCACTAAACTGGGTTTGGGGATGTGCCTCCCTCTCTGCATTGGGACAGTGGCCCAGAGTGACCACCTCAGATGGAGACATTTATGCTGTTGACAGTGGGGACGAAACAAACCCCACGCCTGGCGAGAGGTTGTCCTGAGGGACCTGGGTGCRGAGCACTGGGAGCGGTACGGCACTGCAGGGCTGTGCATGAGCACTGGGAGGACGTGGTTCATTTATTATTGCTCAGAGTAGGTGTACAGACTTAGGTGCGGTGCTTTGGTTCCTCTAAAAACGCTCAGCAGTTTGCTGCTGTATATARATGAAGAGATTAGGAAGGGGGTCCCGAGACATCGAGGGGTTATGAAGCTCCTCCCATGTCCAGTCAAGGCACTTGTGGGTTCTCAGTTATGGTCTCCTTCTCACCGTATGAATGTCTGACATTTCATAAGCTGCTTYCTCTTGACAGGCTAAGAGAGATAATTCTGAGTAATTTCCCATGAGAAGTGAGGGAGAGTAGAGAGTCACGGGGAGTTCTGATTATTTGGATATGTCTTGGAACATCCTAAAAAAATGTCTGTAATTTCAGGCTTGTAACTCCCTTTAAAACTCTCCTGTCCTCAAGACTTTACTGTTGTTTTAAAGTTCTTGTGACCTTTATTTTCTCTCTTTAGTTTCCTAAGTAATAAAACTGTAAGGAGCAATATGGGATTTGGGGGCTTTTTGGTTTTTTTTACCGCTTGAGACAGAATGGTATTTGAAGTCACAAGGTGAATGAAGCAAGATTTAAGCTGAAGAGACACTGTAGCAGTCCTGGAGCTGACTGATAGCAAAACAAGCAGTCAGTTATTAGAAGACACAAATCACTCTAAAAGATTAAGTACTGAAAATAATAGCCATGCAAACCTTGAAGGAAGGGATGTCAGAGGCGAAGGTCATTAATTGACTGGTGAGATTTTTGGCTACAAGTTATTGTGGAATTATCTCTCTTTTCTTAAGCAAAGAAAAAATATATCTGGTTCTATTATGAGTGGCAGTGGTGGTGTACGGTGATTGCTGTTCTTGACTGTTTCTAGGTTCAGTGTTAATTCACTATTCCAGTGGATCCAAAGTAATTATTCTTCCTTGCAATTTTTCTATTTTATTTTATTTATGCATTTGGCATTTCTATAGTGCTCTTGCTCTCTATCATCTGAACTTTAAGCAAGATTAAAAATGCTCAGCAATTAAGAACTCCTGGAGATAAATGAAGCATATTTAATCTCACAGACTGCCTGTATGTGCTCATCAGGTGAGGTGGACAAATGGATCAGTTATCCGGGTAGAAGCGGCATCTTTCAATGCCCTGCCAACACACACAGCAAAACCCTTCACTTTGCCACCACACAGGAACAGCAAAGTCCCAGACAACACTAGAAAACACTCAGGGGGCCAGGACTGAAAAGAAACTAACGAAAAACTGATTTTTMTTGTTATTTTTTAAAGTGTGCCTTGCAGTATGAGGCTTGGGAAAGGCTCAGGAGTCACAATGGCACAGATGCTCGAAGAGTCTCTCTGTTCTCACAGCACTGTGAATCACACTCGCCCTATTTTGCTAAAGAAATGTAGGCCAAAATCATGGGACCTTGCAAAGCTTTGCTTAGCCTCTGTCCATCAACATACAGGCATACATCCATTCTAGATAAATAAATGCAAACATCTACGTCCCCCAGACACCTGGAAATTCTTCAAATGTCTTCTCTTGATTGTTCCCTTCCTGTGACATATTTCCTTGATTTCTGCATCATTTGTCCAAATAGAGATGATCCTTTTGATCCTTGAACAAGTAATTCTGCTCTACGCTACACTATGGGCTCCATTTTTCAGAAGAAAAAAGAAATATTAGCCCAGCACCACTGCCCAGCTAGGTTAGTACCTTGTGCCACACAGCTAGCGTTACCAGAAACTCCAGACGAAGACAGTTAGGAAAACGATTTTACTTTATATGCCAAATACACTAGTTAAACTGTTTTAAACTCTTTTAAACTCTTCTGGCTCAACCCTTTTATTCAGAGCTGAAGTGGCATAAATCAGTGCAGTACACTCTAGTTCCAGAGGTTTTCTCTTCACAGTGAAATTGCAGCAAATGGCATGAATTTCTAAGACATTAGCTGCTCTGTAGGCCAAGTTTTGTGCTTTTACAGTAGAGTAAGCAGCAGAAAGTTACTCTAAAACACATCAAAAATACCACATGGACAAGAAGAACTTATAAGTTCACCCCTTCCCGTTCTCTGCATATCAGCTAGCCCAAGGACAAGTGAGCTAAATTTGGACCACTCTGCTCCTAAATATGAGTGTTTACACAATGATTTAATGCAGTTTAGCTAATCCACTTTAAATCCCCAACCTTAATTAATTGCAATTATTAACTAGTGGATTAAATTTCTCGGCACCCCCTGTGGAGATGAACCTTACATGAAAAATCTTTCAGCAGCGTCATGTTTGTTTGTCATGCAAATGACAAACACGAATTTGCAGAGGGGGATGACCAAAATAAGTCCTCCCAAACCTACTTCAAATGTTGGTAAGTAAGTGGTGCATACTTTGAGATCTAGACAGCTTCCCAGGCCGGCTTCTGCAATTTGTTCATATTCTGCTCACTGGGACTCTGATCCTCTTTCATTACGCATTCGCAGGTATTACCTGCCCTGCACTCCTCAGACGGTATTTTCTATTGCTGGTGACAACACACTGACTTTTTCATTCTCCATATATGCATCTTTGGGTTTAATAAGACCTCACATCTCACTCCTGGTTACAGCGTGCCATTAGCTGTCATTAGAAGTTAAAAAATAATCATTATTTTTCTCAAAAACATAGATGTGAACAATATAATTACAATTTAATTCTCATTTTTCATTTTGATATCCCTCAAAGCTTAACCATCTGAATTAAAAAAATTACTTTTTGCTTCACTTCTCATTTAGTCTCATACTCTACTGGTAAGGAGAAAGGGAAAAATAGAGAAAGGAAATAGAAACCTCAAAAAATCTTTGTTTTATTTCATGAAAATCCATTTCAATCTAAATCTATTTTCTTTTTGTTTGTATTGAAACTGAAACTAACACAGACACTTTTTTGAAATATTGAAACACATGGATTACTACAAATATTTTTTTTTCTAAAAATGCATATACTGTTTGTAATTCTATTTTTCATTGGTGAATCCTTCAAATCAAAGAAACTTGCCAGTTCCAGAGAGGCAAGTGTATGGTAGTTGCATATTCATTTATCATTTCATGCTGTTCAAACATGGGCTAAATACTTTATAGAACAAATAAAAGATAGGCAGAAATGTTTGCCCCAGTGAAAACACGAAAAACCCAGGGATTTAAACCAGAATTTCATTCTGTCCCTGTTACAAAGTATTTCCAAATTAAGGCTCCTATCAGTGTGCACACATTGAATATGAGCCAATTCCCATCAAAGACAATAAGATCAAATTGCAGGACTAGGGCCCATGTACTTGACAGTTATTAGTTCTTAGTCTGAAACATAAAGTATTTTCTATCCTTGCTAATACTGATAAAGTTGGTGATACATTTGTTCAAATATCCCTCCATTAAAAAAAAAATATTAAGGTTCACTGGAGTGATTTCCTAAATCAAATAGAACTAATTGAATTGTTTTGTCTGGGAAATGTGAAAGCATTTTTGAAAAACTAGAAACAAAAATGATTTGTTTGTTTTCAGTGGATTAAATGTTCCAGGAATGAATTTATTTTCAATTTATTTCAAAAAAAAAAAAGAATAAAAGAAAAGAAAAGAAGAAAAGAAAAGAAAGCAAGACTGTTTTCTGTCTTCTTCAGCGGTCTTCGAGGATCATTTCTGGAGGGTGTTGCTGGTATGGTCACAGCAGGGCTGAAGATGCTCCACTGTGGTTGCACTTCAGGTTGGTGATTGCGTAAGAGAGCGGCTTTCTTCTTTCCCACCACAAGGATASAGCCGCAGTCATTACCTTTTTTTAATATATAGTATTCTTCCCCGCTCATCCTTTTTGTTTGAAATTCTGCATGAAAAAATGTAAAACATTTGAAAATGTTGTTAAGGGGTGAAAAGAAATCAATGTATGTGACCTTCACTTGGCAGCCTTCAAAAGTGGTAAAAAGCATCACAACCAGGAGGCCTTTAGTGTGTTTAGCTGTGATTTGTAGCTGATCTCCTCAACTCCCAACTACTCCATGAGTTTCATGCATAATGCAGCAGCAGTTTTGATTGAAGTCAAAAAATCTGCTGACAGAATGTAGTATCAGACATCTGGGGAGATGTCTAATTAATTATTATAATTGACATCCACACCAGATGTCTGATATATGATGGTCTCTTTGTTGATAAAAGGTTTCGGTAATTCTGTTTGAACAGCACTTTCAGAACAATATGTTTTCCATTTAGGTCACAGGGAAAAAAAATATGATTTATTTTTTTCAGGAAATTGAATTCTGTCGGATAGCGGCATTCTTTTGTCTTGCTTTCCAACTTCTAACCAGCCTTGAAAATGCATGGGATGAAGGATGCAATGGAAAAGCATTCATCACAGTGTTGACCACTGATCAAAAGCACTTAGCTGGGAAGTGCAGGATCTGCCATCATCTTTTATTCTCTATAGTCACAAAGAAGAGTAGCTGATCTGACATCTGTAAAAAAATAATAGCAATAAAAAAGTGAAAACCTCAATCAAAGAGCCACTCTCAAATGGAAAGCCAATATGTTAGGTTATCAAAGAAGATCAACAGCTTTTGAGTTCTTTCAAGTCATTATAGTACTTCCAGAGCACCTCGTATTGAGAAGGGACAAAGCACACTGTAACCTGAACCTCTTGGCCCCAAATTCAAACCAACTCTCAGCCCGGAAACTTTTAGTAGTAAGAACTAGCTTGCCTAGCTTTTTTCCTTCGTAATCCACATTCTTCTGCATATCTTTGCTTTTCTTTTTGGCTTAGGCCTGCTGAGAAAAGGTCTTCTTATGGCGTGCTCACTCTGGATAGAAGCAGGAAGTACAAATCCCTCAGAAAATCCAGTTTTATGAGCTTTCCACGCTGTTTGATGGACCTCAGAAGTTCCATTTCAGAAAATGAGCACCTTGCCTTAGGACGCGGTTATGCCGACCAGATCTCTGAACTGTTTGAGGTTCATCCACTGCTAATTAACATACTTCAATAACAGAAAGTTGCTTTTTGCACATGGTTTCTTCACCATACCAGACAACCTCCTTGCTGTGCTTAGGAACCCACCCTGTTAAACAAGTAGGGCTCAGATGATGCTTAGTTCATCCTCATGCTTCATGAGCTGSTAGGGTCACCTTCAGCCATCCCCAGAAGCTGTCTTGGGCTCAGATGAGAGGTGACCCTACAGAGAGCAGAGAGGGCTCCTACTTCTTTCCATCACCTGAAACTGCTTCTTTTTCTTACAGCCTTATAATAGGTCTATGTGATTTTGGGGTTGGAGAGCCAGAAAAGTTCTGCCTGTGCTTATTCCAGATGTGAGTCAGCTCTGAAGCAGAACATGTAGATTGTCAGGCTAACAAGAACCTGCACTCAGCCCGATAAACACTACCCAGCTTTTAATCCATATTATTGAAAGTTTGGCAATCTGGATGCCTACTTTAGTGTAAAGGCTCTTTAAAGTAAAATAAGGCTGTTACCATGCCCCATTCTGGGCACACCAGTTCTTGACAAAGTTTTTCAAACCATCTGGTGGATTTGACCTAAGCTTGGTGTAAGAGCAGAGCATAGTCAGATGAGTGCTTGCAATACATTTGGAGCCATTTAAGAAGTTACCTGCTCTCAGCTCCAAATTGCAGCTGCCTTAGCTGGGACGTTGTCTCTGACTCATCCCTTCTGGTGCAAAGTATGACAGATTGACTTAAATTGCCTGTTAAAGTTCCCTTTCTAGAAGTAACCAAATACACTGCAGATATTTCAAGGTATTTTGATGCCCAAAGAAACAGATAGGCTCTAGTCATCATTTCAAAGTCTGGAAGTGCTAATTTGCATCCTAGATACCCAATTTCCTTTCCAGATGTGACTCGCAGATGCAGGGGTATACAGGCATCTGACCT
Organism: Oceanodroma leucorhoa; assembly: GCA_030449065.1. NCBI lineage: Eukaryota > Metazoa > Chordata > Aves > Procellariiformes > Oceanodroma > Oceanodroma leucorhoa. The sequence continues at coordinate 5,737,797 of JASVER010000056.1, read as the reverse complement.
TACATAGACACTTAAACAAGAAACCATTTTAATGGGAATTCAGGCACTTTGTATAGGGCTTCATTTTACCTTGCTTCAGTCRTCTGAAATTTAAATGTCTTTTCTTAGCGATTTGTGGAGAGTCCCTTTACAGTTACTGAAGAGAGATTTATAGTTATTATGTTGTATAGTTATATATGATGTCCCCCATTCTTCATGGGAGTTAAGTGCCTTGATACCTTTGCATGTTTGTCCCTAAGGGTTTGCATCTCTGCTGGAAATAGGACACAGGCATCTATGTGACCTAAACCTTSTGTATGTATTTTCTGAGGGGGCCAAATTAGACCAAAGCTTAACATGAGAACAAAGCCCTTACATGAAACCAAAGCAAGAATTCACATCCCCCCCAGCACAAAGATGCTGAATTTCCAGTTGAAACAGCAGCTTTATGCTGAGTTACTAGCATTGCCTTTTTAGTTTTATGGGTACCCTTACTTGCTTAACAGAATAAAGGAAGATAAAGTACTTGCATGGAGATGTATTCACTTCTGTTCTGTTGGTAGTGATTTGATACCTTTCACTCCTGTGATGTTAATGTCACTTTTAATATGGCAAATTTGCTAAGATGCCAAGTGAACAGCATTTAAATAATGTCTTTACAGGACCAACGCGTGCATGAGTTTTTGGGTGAGGACGGCTGTGGCTTTTTTTCTAACATCCTTGCAAAGCATATAGTCTGCAGCCTCTTACTTTAATTTCTGATATAAATGTAAATGGTAATTTTAACATTTTAGATACTAACTTGATTTCATCTGATTTTGGCAAGACACGTGCCATGTATTTTACAATTTAAAAATCAGGTTTGAAAATGTCAGCTTTCATGAGCAGGCGGGCTGCGTCATTTACAGCACACCGAAGGCACGCGGCAGATAAGGCGAAGTGGGGCTAAGGAGGCATTTAGAGATTATTTGCATCGGAGAAGGCTGCTGAGAGGGAACGGCTAAACTATAGGGAAAGTGGCTGCCTTGATATGAATATCTAAATGAAATGCTGTTAAACAGCTACTAACTGCGCTAAACATTTAATAGCTGGATGCAGCAGCCAGCGTTAAAGCCTGCAAGTGCCACTCCTGTCTCCAGTGTAAGAAGTCCACCCACACTGACAGATAAGCGTGGCCTGACCCCATTCACGAATCTCCGCTGACGTACAAGTGAGGAACGGCCTGAGCTCCTGAGCTCTCCCAGGCGTTAAAGGCTCACACGTTCAATGCCAAGTCTTGTTCGTTCGGTTTGGGTGGATCAAGCCTAGGAGGGCTGATCCCAACACAAGCTGCTGGTGGCTGTCTGCCACCACAATGGCCAGAAAGCACTTGGGCAATGGGGTTCAATAAATATCCACCTTCTCTCAAGGAGGTGCTTCACCTCCTGTGTAGACACAAACGACCTTCTCAGCCRTCTCTAGAAAAGGACTTCAGCTCCCTCTGCCTCTTCATCAGTCAGATGTTCCCTCCATGGTAGTGATTAGCAAACCCGCATCTCACAGCGCAGCCTGTGAAACAACCAAAGACCCTCAGAGAACTGTAAACAGATGACATTTTTCAAGACCTGGAGACAAYTGGACGGTGTCTCCATCCCTCATTGTGCATCACTCCTCCATCCTGCGCTGTCTGTCCAATCCTCCCTCTCATTTCAGACTGAGGGCTCACATTTCCAGTTGGATTTCCGTGGTTATACGTGCTACTGGCAGCTGGGCTGAGCCGATCYGCAAGCACACACTCAGCCCTTGGTGGACCTCGCACTGCAGCCAGAGCTTCAAACAGAGCTACGTTGCTTTGCATTTTCTGAGCATTGCCTTAGGAACATTTAAGCATTTTGTTTCAGGAGGGAGAGGACTGTGTCGCGGTGGGAGAAAGTCAATTTAAACAGCTCTAACAAACCAGTTTGTTTAGTTGTTCGTGTTTCAAAGGACTGGGAAAGCGTCTCTGAGGCCTGGGTGGGATGGGACTTGGAAGACCAGGTGGGACCAGGGTACCCATYGCCCACCTTTCATGTCCCACTGATGCTGAAGAGGTTGCACAGTGAGTACCAACAAAAGGACAAGCAAAGATTCCAGGGGATGCAAAAAGGAGCAGAGAGCTCTTTCCTGAGCACGAGCGCAAAGTCTCCCTGTCAGACAGTCACTCCTGTGGACTTTTGGTGTATAGGCTGCTAATTAAGAAAACAGAGGCCTGAAATCACTTGCTTTTATCCTGCAGTTTTTCTCTTGTAAGGATCTCCTGGGGTTCGGTTAGTCAGCACATTGAAGGGATTAGAGAGCCCTGGGAGATACCTTCRGAAATATTAGGGAGCTAATTAAAGCAGGCAAGGAGAGCTGGCCAGAGAAACAGTTTCACMAATACACAGGCATTCGAAGGCACAGGCAGAAAGTGCAAGACAAGGAGAAAGATGGAGCTTTAAAGGGAGGCAGCAAAAGAGAGACCACCTGCAAGGAATAAGAATTATTAGCAACTTTCTTCTTCACCAGCAGCCGTGTTTCCCCTCTAGGTTTTACCCACAGGAACAACACTATGGTCATTATGGAAACTTTTCCTAAAACAACAGGAATCGTTTGCTCACTTCCAGTCATTAACAGCTCTGTTTCTCACACCCAGCTGCTGCGTGAGCACACAAGGCAGTGGGAACTGGTAACGATGCCTTTCCTTTTGGTTCCTGAAGACTTCTTGTTATAAAATCCTGCTTTGCATAACTGGTTAGAGCACCGGAAAATTTGAAATATTTGGGCTCACCTTTTCCTTGATATTTGCTCAGTACAGGAAACAAATTGGAGAAAAAGTATGAAGTAACATTGACTATGTCCAAGAAAGGAGTCAGAGGAAAATAGATTGGTTTGCTGCTTTATAGAAATATCTACAACGATTCATTGAATAGCTCTTGCTATTTGAGTAAGGAACCTGAAATTTGGAGCTGAAGTCTCCTTTGTATCAAAGATTTGGCTTTGCCATCCATTYCGCTTCCAATGAGTTGCAAGCCAAAAAGAAATCCCATTCACCATTCACATGGGCRTAGTACAGGCTATGTCTGTCGGAGCCTTTCTGTCCTCTCTAGTGATGGGGAGGGCGATGTGGATCAGCCAGCCTTAAATCCAGAGGAGAAAGGGACTTAGAAGTCCTCGGAGGTTTCTAAGACCTTCTTGACTCGGTGACAGTCCCATAGGCTGGGCAAGAGACCTCCAGACATCCCTTCCCAGCTCTGCCTCTAAGATTTTATTCAGTGAATAGCTGAGTCCCACTATTGTCTTTTATCTCCAGGGGCTCGTCTGCCAAAAAGATAAATGGCCTGGCAGTGCTGCTAGCTGCTCCCTTTGCCCAAGCACTGAAACATGATGGAACTGCTTGAGGCTTTAAAATTAGTGCTTAAAAAAGGTGACGGGAGGGAGGAATGAATGAATGTTGAGAAATATGGAAAAGCATATTGTTTGTGCCAAGTCAAATGCTTGAAAAAACAGAAGCAGCAGCAATGAGGGTGCTATCCTTCTCCTCTCACACTGGAATATTACACCAGCCCACAAGTGGCTCCTGAAGCCGTCTCGAGCCCGGTGCTGACAGTGCTATAGGTGAACCTCAGCTCCGGGGAGCAGATGAGTTGGCTCGCTCTGCTCACAAAAAAACACAGCCATGACTCAGAAATGCAAGTTAGAGTGCTCTCCATGCTGAGAGGGTCCCGGGCAKCAGGGATGATGGAGAGCCGGTAGCAGCAGAAGGTCAGTGAAGCAAACCAAATTTGAGAGGAAGGGTTCACTCTGGAGAGGCTGAGAGAAAACAGCAATCATGGCAGTTAGCAAAATAATAAATAAGCCCTCCGCTTTTTGTGAGAGAAATGGTCACAGCTGAGCAAATGCCTAGCAATGGGCTGTCTGGTGTGAATGATGGATAGAGAGAAGAACAAGGCCAGATGAGGTTTCATGAGCAAAGTAAATACATAAAAGCAACCACTTGGCAGGAGAGCTGCAGTGAGTGGGATATTTGGAGGTGATTCTCTGAACACGTGCCCCTTAGCAGGGAGAGGCTCTCTCTGCTTGTGCCCATGGAATTACATAGATTCACAGAGGATAAAACCTTCTGGGTCAACTTTTGTAAATTATTTTGGCCAGAAGATAGAAACAAAAATGGCTTTCACCCTGCCATTTTCAAACTGGAACATTTTGACAGTTCAAAGAAACACTGTTTTAATTTCAAAATGGACTTAGATGTTTGAAGAATAAAAATAAACACACAATTCAAGCTGAAATGAACAGGTTTTGTTTTGCCCCAGGCAGATGCTGACAGTCAGCTTTAACCTTCGTGAGGCTTGGAGAGYGGCTGAGGGCTGAAGGAAGTGCTGATTCACACACAGGAAACATCTATTTGTAATAAGACCAAGAATTAACTATCTTTGCCCCCTGAAATTTTGTCACAGAATATTGYGGGTTTCAAAGGCAAGTGGGCAGATGAATCCATGAATCCATGAAGGGTATTAAGTACAAAAACGTCAATAGGCAACTGCAAGCTGAAAATGCTTGGGAAAATAACAAAACAAAGTACTTACCCTGTTCTTATATACATCTCTTGGTGTCTACATCAACCACTCTGAAGATAGAAACCTGGGTTACCTATACCTTTGGTCTGACCCACAATAGCTGCTCTTGCGTATCATAAACTGAAACCAAAAAGGCTCTTGTTTTATTCCTTTATTTCTAAGCCCAAATTGAGTCATGAACTGAGTCATTTCTGCTGCTATTCCAGCTCCCACCAAGATCAGACCAGCTCCACTGATCCTTCAGAGCTTCATCTCTTGTAGCAAAACTTATACAAATAATTTCGTTTTTCTCCAGTGCTTCTTTCCTCTCGCACCACTGCTGACATGGTGAGTTATGAGCCATCACCACCCACGACAGGCCCATAGCTCAGCAGCATTTGGGGAGCAGCACCGCACTACAGGYACTGGTGGAGGTGAAATCTTCCAACAAGGAGCTCAGATTTCAGAACTGCTGATTTTTGATCCAGCCAGGGCTAATTTCCAAATCCCACTGTTAACTTTTGCCCCAAACTCTCCCTAATCTGTTATCTTCATCTCCTAAAGAAATGGTGAACTCGTTGGTTCGGCAGCCAAATAAAGCATGCAGGAAAACAAATACATTTCAGAGGAAATTAAATATATTTTCTAGGGTTGTTAACAAAATACACAAAAACCTCTTTTGTTASGAGATAAACATGCTGTTTGACTCAAAACATCATGCTCTGATGCGCTGGTAGCTTACTTTGCCCTTTTGTTTAAACTCGCCTTTTTCACTAGCGACGTATGACAATTTTTCAGCAAATACTGTCTTTTGCCTGAAAAAGCAAAGGAGCCGGCTTTGAAAAAGCTGGAGTGAAGCCYCTCTCACGCAGCGCCAGGCAGGGTGAAGAGCTGCTCCCCAGGGCCTGGAGCTGGACCGAGCCTCCCTGAGCGAGCCGGGGAGCCCCGGCGCCGCCCGCGCCCTGCCCGCACCCCCCCTCCCGGCGCCTCGCCCCGCTCCTCGGGGCACGCAAATAGATAAACCGCCAGCGGAGATTCAGCATGTTATCTCAAATTGTTATCTCCCCGTCTTCCTAGTCCCCAGGACCTCATTTACTGATGACAAGACTTTAATGAAAAGCCGTACTCATCCCTTTTGTTAAGATTAAAGAAATGGCAAAGTGTACTGTATTCTGCAGCAGCACGGTTCTGGCGTGGTCAGGTGGAAGAGGGGGTGGCAAGCATTAGCCTCTGGACACAGCATTAGCCTCTGGACCCAGCTGGTTTCTCATTCTCCTGCCCTTGTATCATACTCTGTAAGGAAACACTGGAAGGGAGTTTCGATAAGCTCTYGTGGCCAAAACAGAGGACAGATGTCATGACATGGTCTTTAAGTAGAGGTAGCTGTTGGGCTCATGCAGTGTGTAGCTCTCACGCTGGTTCATGTGGGTGAGGGGAGAATTTCCCATTAAACACAGGGCAAGGTTATTTTTCTACTCTGTTCACATGCAGAAGTGAGTACACAGCCCCACTTGTGTTATTTCGTATTATCTTCATTCCACCTTCACGGGGTGGGGGTTTCAGCCCACTGCCTGTGGCTGCAGGACTTGCCTGAGACTCTCACTGATAGCTTGACCTGTTTTGCAAGCCTGTTTGCTCGTGTGGMTCCCCAGTGGTGTGAATAACTCAGAGCTCTGGTTTTGGGCTTCCCTGCTGGGAGGCTCTGCRTGGTTCAAGCCCTGCTCCCCTTGAAGTCAAGTCCTAGTGATGTTCTAGCTTAGGCTGATGGCCATGTTGACTCTGCAGAGAATGRGTCAACACAAAGTGGCTTATGGCATTTTTATTTCCTTTGCCTGCAAATTTCTTAGTTTCAGATCCTTTCAGGACATAGGGCATAGAAACCAAGGTATAGTTTAAAACAGAGTTCCTCCCTGTGCTTCTCCAACACCAAAGGATTTCACAGAACAAGTCTGTTTGATGGGGCAATTCCAGTCCTCCGAGGGAGCTGTGATTCAGTAACCAAAATTCAGTATTGTTTAGGCAGCTGTTATTCTGAGCAAACTTTTGATCACTACCTTTATGACATTGTAATTTCAGCAARAGCACGGTCGATATATGGCTGTACAACAAAATACCGTAGCATTACAAGTAATAGGATTGTAAATAGTCTTCTCAACACCCTAACCTTAATACACGGCTACGGTAAGTTCAGTTGTTACAGTACCCATCACAGCAGCATGGTAGCAGGCCAAATTACTAGCATTCGGTAAGCATTACCAAGAGACTTACAAGCAGTAGAAGTGTTATGTTTTTCCACGCACAGAATGGAACAAATGTCTTCAGCGGTGAAATCCCACCTGTGCTGAGGACAACACAAGCTGGCTCTGAATGCTGGGCTGGAAGGCGATGGTGAGGGCTTAAAATCATCTGTAACAGGTCAGACTCAAGATCTGCCCATGTCTTATCAAAGTCAATAATAGATGTCTAAAGACAGTATCAAAACAGGGTATGTATGAAGTGGTACTTCCCCAGCTTATCCTCGTGTCCAGCAACTCATATCCTGGGGCTATCCTAAGCCAGAGGTAGGGTCTTTGTATTTCACAAGCCTTGATCATCTTTTTCCTTGCATGAATTTGCCCAAGAGCTCTTTGTACGGGTATATATCTGCATCCAGGCCTTCTTGCTTCTACTTCCCAAGCAGGGCAAAATCATCCTTTCAACTACTCARGGGGCTTTCAGCCACCTTCCCTCATCTATGCAATCGTAGGTGTCAGCTGAGGGGGACATTTAATTTAACTGTGAGGTGAATGAGCCTACAAGTGGATGCATAGCTAACAGGTAGAGAACCTCTCCTTGATCATGGTGGTTGTTAAAATATCCCCAGGGGCTGGCTTTAAAAGGAGACCCTTCAAAGGGTTAGAAGGGCAAAATCCATCAAGGGAAACTGATAGGACATGGAACAGTCAAATTCTCTTTTGAGCCATGCAGGGGAACAAGGTTTGATAACAATCAGAGCATTTACAATCTCTCAAAGGATTAGGAACGTCAGTCAAACCCAAGGCAGGAAGGCGTATTAGTAAAAATAAAATTAGAAAGAAGTAAAATAAAATAGAAGGGAATAAAAGTAGATAGGGACTGCTCTAGAGGAGTTTGCTAAGTGCTTTCATTGACTTCCACTTTGAATTGTGAACTGAGTCCAAAGTCTATATGGTTTTGAGAAACCATTTCCTTACAGAAAGCACAAATAGCAACTCAGAGCTGCTATTCTAAGAAGCACTTGTCACTATATTCATTCAAAGTTGCGACAGTGAGTTGTGCCAGGATTTTTTTCTCAGCCCTGCTAATTCTCTGTCAGCTCTATCCTTCTAGGTATCTAGCTCAATCTCAGACTGTGAAACCGTTTAAGAAATTGAAAAGCTTTTGATTCTTAAAAAAGGCAGTAATACAAGTATGAAAAATATAATTTGGGAGTGGATGTAATAACATTCCTATAGGCATTCAAGCAAAGAAAAACCCTTCCGGTGAAATCTATCCCTCTCTAGAGCGGCTCAGGTTTAAAAAGGATGCAATTAGGTATAGTAGTTGTGCTGCCCTTGGTCCCCAAAATGGACTTCACCCTTAATAGGGTGTAGGACCAGTCAAAACTACATTTTGAAGAAAAATTTATGTTTTCAACAGAACTGGATTTTTCAAATGACCAACCACYTCTAGCAGAAAATGTTACTATTTCATCAGAAACGCCAACTAGTTTTTTGCCAGGAGCAGCAATATCAGCRATCTCAGAAGAGTGTGTGGTGGCTTGAGTAGACTGCAGAGCAGGTGCTCTGGGACCCACCACCCCAGAGCTCCTCCACTGCTCTTCTGGCCCCTGCAGAGGGAAGGGGATGGTGTCACGTCTTGGACCACCACAACCACCCAACTCGGACAGGAGAACAGCAACTTGCAGCACAGGGACTGTAAGTCCCGCTGCAAATAAAGTGGTTTCCCTACCAGAATCTCAAATGTACATATATTCAAATATTTGAACACAATACAAAATTTCTCTCAGAAGTTAAAAAAAAGGGGAGGGGGGCCTAGTTTTACCTAGCCATAAGGGGAACTTTGAGCAAGAAATCACAAAATACAGTATATGTAACAGTGCAAATATATTTCTCATATGTATAATAAGATATAATAATTATACAGACTAGTTAATATTGTACATGTACATAAATACCCTGGAGGTATTTAAAAGATGTGTAGATGTGGCACTTAGGGACATGGTTTAGTGGGACTTGGCAGTGCTACGTTTACGGTTGGACTCGATGATCTTAAAGATCTTTTCCAACCTAAATGMTTCTATGATTCTRTAATTCTATGTAATAATATACATGTATAAATCTTGATATACATGTAATAATATAAATATATTTAGATAAATAATTATATATACAGCAATATRAATCAATATATTTTTATACGCAGCAGACAGCCAGGATTCCTGAGGCACCTAAGCATCACTCCTCATCCTTGCAGAGCAGGGATGATCACAGGCCACAGCCACGTCAGCCGACCCCAGTGCCGGGTTTGCTCTGAGTGCCTCCGGCCTGTTGGAAGGGAGACATGCTGACACGTGTGCAAACACACATGCACACGCTGTGCTCTCTGCTGGAGATTTCACTTTGATTTTTCCCTGTTTGCTTTAATATAAAGTAAAAGGTCATTTTAGAGTAACATTCCACAGCATTCACTGTTTATTCTCAGTTGGAGATGCGGCATCTCTCTCATCTGACATTTCCACGACAAATTAAGTTCCTCAGACACCTTTTTAGGATGCAAAATGATTAATACCTAACACAACTCTGAAATATAATAAACTCTGTCTATCACTCCTGCATCTCTGCTGGCACGGTTTTAATGCATTTCTCCTCAGGGCAGCTCTGTGGTAGGGCAGACCTTCTTACTCTTGTTTTACACATCGGGAGGGGGTGCACAGACTTCAGAACTTAAAGAGGATTATCTCATTTATCTTAAACRGCACTCACCTTTACAAACTTCCCTCTCTCCAGCACCTGAATATAGACAGGACTGGAGCAATAACATGCACTGAATAACTCCTCTAGTTCTTTTCCTCCCACAATGTTCGCTACATCCCCCTACGCTATCCTCTAGTTCTGTCAAATTTCTTTGAACATGGTCAGGAGGCTGAAAAGACAAGGAGACACCCAAAAATAGGGTGATCCCACATGACTCAATTTCCTTAGGAAACAAGCCTGAAAACAGCAGGAAGCGTTTCCACGCTCCAAGCACAGAGAAGAAAAGAGCAACAGCACCACAAGCAAACAGCACGAGAGGCAGCAGACCCCCACGCCTTGCAGCTAGGAGCTGGGAGAAACTGCCAACCAATCTTAGAAAGCGTGCAGAAACTCAGCAGCTTTGAACACAACTTGGAAAAAATGAAATTAACCTTGTTGAAGTGATAAATGATCCTGCCAAGGGACCAGCTCTGGAGCAGAGAGGCCAGGGTGGGATCCAGGATGCAGGTGTGGCAGGATGTGCTGCTGAGGATGCATCTGCCCTTTATTCTGGCTTGTCTCCAGCATGCATCCAGGTAGCCCTGGAATAAGCAGTCATGGTTATGGCAATCGTGTTGAAGGTTAAATTGTGCTGTGCAGGGAGGAATAACTCCTTTTCTCCATCATGCATGTAAAGAGAAGACTAAGAGTGAGCTAACACTGAGCAACCCACATCAGTGACAAGTAGTGTGGCTGGCCAGAAAAATGTTTCCAAGCAGTGATTTTGGGTCCAAAATACAGTTCTGTTAAATTCAAAGTACTTTGCAGGGAAGACTTCAGTGTTAACATCATTTTCTTGGAGGAAAATCAGAAAGTTTGGCCATATCTCTCTCGCCTTATTTTGGGGACGTTTTGGCATTAGTGGTTCATTGCTGCATCTCCACAGCATCTTGATACCACCTACCTCACCTATGTCATTGTGGGTCATTAGTTTTGGCTTGGTGGTGGCTTCTGGACCAGAAACATTTTKCTTCCAGGTTGGAGGACACATTCACACTAGACATGCTCCCCCAAAATGATGGAGCAGTGGCCATTCCCATGGTGAGATCTGAGTCTCCATCCCTGAAATGGGCAGTGCTGTTGGAACAAGAGGAGGGAAGGGAGCGCAGGAATTAAAGCTGATTCCCCTTTGCAGCCCTTTGCACGTGCTTGCCAGGTCTTCATACTTCATGGCTATAAATAACCGCACAGAATGCAATGCAAAGACCCCTTGCAAAGAAACCACTACTTTCTCCTGGTGGAGCATGTTGAGCCSTTAGAGGTTTTCAGTGGCTCTGGGAAAGCATAGCAAAGAGAGAGTTACTGGAAATGTTGATGGGAGCTGGTAGGAAGGAATATTGCCAGAAAATGGCTTTGAGGAGAAAGTCGTTCAGGCACAGCGGTCCCCAGTRCTGGAGCACAGGGCCATGCAAACGCAGCATCATTATTTTGTCTGGCTAGAGACAGAAGTCACTTGTCTTATCCTTTTTTTTCACTTTTAGAGGGAATCAGAGGGTTTTTACTATACAAATGAGGATCTGTCTACCATGGAGAGATTTGGAAAAGCTCATCAAGATTAATTCTTAAAATGGATAAATGAAAGCACATTAAACAACCTATGTAGACACACTCATTTGGAATTAAAGGGTCCGTAATTAAGTTTTACTTAATTCACTTTTGAAGTGACTTGAGCCAAATTGAATTAAGGCCACTTTAATTTTAAATGAAAGTATCCAGACCTGGGTTTAATGTAATTTAACTAATCCACTTGCAATTCACACCACTAGTTAATTTTGGATTAATTTCCCCTTGTAAGCAAGCTCTTAAACAGACATCAGGAACTCAACTTTATTTTCCCTTTTCCATCTAGAGAGGGAGCCACAGAACTTCTCTTCCCCAAAAAAATGCTTCTGCTCTGTGCAGTTTAACCCCTTTTTACCATGCCTGGGGTGAGCCTGACCCAGGGTGTGCCAGATGTCTGCTGTGACATCCTCAGCTGAAAGGAGACAGGGATGTTCCTCTGATGGTTCTTTTGAACAATCACTGATGTCCATCTCCCAAAAATGTTCACTCTTGCAGGATTTTCAAGTTCACTTCCAGGAGGTTTCATGTAGGGTAAATAAAATTTGGCAACAGGCTCTGGGAAGACCGCTGAGGATTATTGGCCTGGCTTGAGGGGGCAGGATCCAGGCAGACTTTTTGGTGAACTGAAGTAGAGCAGATCCCAAAGGGCTTTGGCAAACTCAGGAGAGATGCTGTGTGCTGCATGGTGGGACTGGAAAGACTCCAGACAACAAGCTCTGTTTAATTAAAGCCATTTAAAAAGCTGCAAAGGTCAGTTTTAGCGGCCCTAAACTGCGGCAGCAACAGGAGGATGGTGGTGTTTTTCTGAGTTAATTAAAATAAGGGCTCTCTTTGGAGCTTCTGACAATGACAAGTCATTAACGGAGCAACCAGCAAATGAACAAGCAATCGTGGGGCTGGAAAGGACCTCAAGCATTGGAAGAAAGAAAGTGTTTACAATGGAGGGCAAGGGTCAGCACAGCTAATGCAGATGGCAGATACCCAAATCTTGCTGGTTTTGGTTTGAACTACCATGGTTTAAATGCGGTTCAGTTCATGCCAAGTCTCTTAAGGGTTTAAGTAACCCTACTGTAGGGCACATAAACCCCTGACAGCTTGGGATTCACCCAGAGAAGGACTCTGCTCCCATCAGTAATAACAGCAACGATAGCTTTTATTACTGCAGTTTGCGGTGGGCATAATCTGTTCACACAGGCTTTGAAAAAAAGATAATGGTCCCAATTAAAGAATCATAGAATCACAGAATAGTTTGGGTTGGAAGGGAACTTTAAAGGTCATCTAGTCCAACCCCCCTGCCATGGGCAGGGACATCTTCAACTAGATCAGGTTGCTCAGAGCCCCGTCCAACCTGACCTTGAATTTTTCCAGGGATGGGGCATCTACCACCTCTCTGGGCAACCTGTGCCAGGGTTTCACCACACTCATAAAAAATTTCTTCCTTATATCTAGTCTGAATCTACCCTCTTTTAGTGTAAAACCATTCCCCTTGTCCTATCGCTACAGGCCCTACTAAAAAGTCTGTCCCCATCTTTCTTATAAGCCCCCTTTCTTTTTTTTAAGGAAAAAACAGTCCACTTCCAAAAACATTTTGAGAATCAAGCGGTTCGTCCATCTCTTAATCCCCAGGGGACTGCTAGATCCACACTTCATTTGCAATGTCTCCCCATAAAGTCACCTCGTGTAACACCTTGCATCTGCCAAAAGCACTAGTAAGGTCCTCTGGTGTCTGTCCGTCTTGGTGACACAGGGGAGGAGAGTAACGCATCCAGGCATTGCATTTTCTGGAGTAAGGAGTGAGGTTCAGGAGGAAACTTCACCAGGAACAGAACCGGCAACTAAGCTCATAYGTCTTTCATCAAATATGAGAGCTTTCCTTGGTTTGAATTCAGAAGMTGCCTTTATTTTCAGCCACAAGCCAGAGCAGTTTAATTGAGAAATCCTGCCAGGGAGGTACAACTTGGCTCCAGGGTGCCTCCACCCTTCCCTACAGCACCTTTGATTTCCTAAATCAGACTACACTTCCCAGAAGGCACTTTCCCTGGCAGTGCCTCCAGGCAGGCCCATGGTTAAGGCTAGGTAGAGTTTCATTTTTCAGGCATTTGACTTTTTCCAGCAAGGCGAGGGAAAAGACACATTTTGTAAAAATATCATTTAATCAAAAGAAAATCGATTCTTATGGGAAAAGAAGAAAAAAAAAAAAAACCACCTCCGGTGAGGTGGAATATTTTCAACCAGCGTAATGATAACTATCCCACAGCTCCCTAAATCTGGCTCCCTGCCTTTCACATAAGCAGCGAATGGGTAGGAACTCCTGCTGTCAGCATTTTACTTCATTTGTGACCCACCACCTCTTTTCATATAAATTCCCATTGAATTAGCTGAAGTGAGCAGAGAGCAAGGGGGGAAAGGAATTCAGGCTTGGAGGATAATACAGAAGTTATTTCAGCTGGAAGATCGAGTGCATTGCATCCATTTAAAAATCATTTAAAATGGTGAAAGAGGTGTTTTGAACTCAGTGGGAAGCTGATGACTGATTTGAATTCACGCTCGCACACCCTGTTACAACGAAAGGCTCTCTGGAAAATAAAAGTCCCCAGAGAGATCTCCCGGGATGTGGTGAAATGGTACAAATCAAAGCAAACTGGAGGTGTGACACAGGTCTTGCCACAGCCGGAGGTGGAGCGTCTGGGCATCTGCCTTCCCCGGAGGGTGGAGGTGAGGCCATCCAGTGCCTGTCCCACACCATGGCAATCCTCAGCTGGCTCGTCATCACTGGGGAACRTCCCCAGGAGAAGGTGCCGGCAGCTATTTTTTCAGCTGAGGCTGCGGGGTGATGCCCAAAGGGAATGCAGCGGGGTATAAAATTGAGCAGGGCTCYGATGCATTTCCCAGCTTAGTTTAGCAACAAGCAACAGCAAGGAAAGTACCGTGCCGCTAATTCCAGAACAGGGCCCTGCTCCCCCCATGGCCATTAGCTGCCTGCATCAGCCCTTATTTCTGCCTTAGTTTTCCTATCTGTGGAAGAGCAATGATAAATAATATAGACCTATTTTTGTGATTGATTTGAGCTCTCTGAATACAAATTGCTAATAATGGCAAATACTCTTGAAGGTAGTTTAAAGAAACATAGATAATTCAGTTTGTTTTGTACTGTAGCTTACTCACACTGCTTATATACACATATATATGTGTTTCTGTTTCTTCTTAAGATTAATTGCATTTTTAAGTGCATGTGAGAAGAGCCCAGAGTTCAGCTATACATCTCTTATTATTGATGGTTTTTAAAARTAAGTAAGTGTCTGCTATTATGATTTCATCTCCCGTGCAGGCAAGCAGCGCTCTGAGTGCGTATTACTCTGGGAGACCTGCMGTGTTTATACCCCTTACGAGATATGTCTTTGTTTTCTGAGGCGCAGAGAGTGTCTTCTCCATTTCACGGCACACTAAGGATTAACACCCAAACTGTAGCATTGTACTTCCACTGTTAATCTGTCACATAAAAAAAAAAGAACAAYGACGAAAAAAATCTTCACTCGCCTCCACTGACTTTCCACGTCAGTGATTTTTTTAGCATTTTTGGAAGACAATTGAATATTTCCAGGAGATGGGTCTCCAGGCTTTAGTAGGGGTGATCCAAACTGTGTATAACCTCCGTTTCACACTGTACCCCAAAAGATCGATTCCTGGTAGCAGAGGACAGCCTTTGACTCAGGAAGCCAGGCCTGAAATCKCTGCTTTTCCGATATAAGCTTAAATAAATGAGTTTGTGCTGCAGTTCCCATGTGCAAGACGGGTATCATAGACCCCCTCCACTCTCACCAGGGCTTTCTGTGGGGCTTGGATGTTAGGACAAAATAGGGTATGTAAACAGATAATACGAGGAGAAAATGCAAGCCCCAGCTGTTTCTTGTTTTTGAAAGAAAAGAGTGCCTCCAGCTTAGGAACTAGAAAAAGTTTGTAGCATTTTATATGAGCCTGGATTCCCACGCGGGGTTTGGAGTGAATTTTACATAAAGTTTGTCTGGAAATATTCCAGCCTGCAGCTGAAAATAAAACTCTGCAAAGGTACCAAACCTCRGTGACTCAAATCTGATCCCAGGCTGAGATTTTTCAAAGCTGCAGAGGAAAGCCGGACAGCAGAATTCACATTAATTTTAATAAGAATTGGGTATTCAGATCCTGTAAGTGATAGCAGGGGCTATCAGCCTCAAAACCTGTACAAGCCCCAGCCAAGCGGGACTGCGTTTCTACAGAGCTCTGACAGATCTAAATACCTGTTGGAGCCAGCAGAGACCCAGCATGGCACACAACCATATGCATACACGTACCCAAGTGCCAGCTCCCACAGCATTGCCAGAGCCTTCCAAAAGTTATGGGAATATTTTTTAGCCTGTACATTTTGAGGTGKTTTTTTTTTTCTGCCTACTAGGAAGCAGGGATTATCTGCAAAATGTATTCATATGGCTAAGCAAAAGCTATAAACATGCAAATTCCAGTTCAGCAAGTTTTTATGCTGATTGCTAGATCTCTTCTTTGAGCAGAACCTAGCAGCATATATCTCAATGCTTAGGAATTTCTTAATGAGCAAGCTTCAGCMCAGTATTTATGGCAATGCTGAGAGGTGCTCTAGTTATCAGGGGATGAAACTCAGGTTTAGAGATTCAGACTATTTCTTAATTCAGGCTTTTAACTCAGACTTGCACAAGCATTAAAACACTGGTGAGCGCAAAACTTCTGTAAGAACCTCACATTGCCACAGTCTCTCAATGTGAGGTTTCCTAGTGAAATTTCATGAGAACTTCATTAGGGTTTTTTGGCTCGATTTTGGTGCTCCTGTTGCCCCCGTRAAGACAGACATGGGTATATGTCACAGCTGGCACCGATCTAAGGCTGTAGTGAGGGATTCAGCAGTGCCTTGCACTCGGTTCCTGAGTCCTACTTGGTTCAAAAGAGGTCCTTAGCCACATCCTTCCAGTGTCCAGATTCAACATCAATAAATGAGTATGGTGGCTATTACTTTTTCATTTGTAGATGAAAAGGCAAAAGGGATACAGTAGCGAGTATGCCTGCAAATAAAGATCATCGAAGGCTTTCAAACTCATGAATGCTCAGTACCTGAGATGCACCTGAACATTTAATGAAGGGTCTGGTCAATTCTTAAATCCAGATAGGTCCAAGCCTGCTTAGGCTTAATGTTCYACTTTTCTCAGATGATTTTTGGGAATTTGGTTTAGTAACAGAAAAAGCAATGAGACATTCCTCTGGACAACAAGAATAGCCACAGTAGACACACRTGAGTCAAAGCTGAAATTCAAGTTCTGCCCATAGATTTCAGGGTTCTGCAATTAGCCCGACGATGCTCCCCACCTCTGCAGACCTTGATGTCTTGTGGGGAMAGCCTTGTGCTGGGGCTCTGGAGATCAGAGTCTTTGTCCCAGTATTGTCCTGTGTATCTTCTGTAACTGGGACAAGTTCCCTGGGCATTTAACCCTCATCATTCAACTGTGTCATCTGTGTGAGACTCATATCTCAGTTGAGGTCTCYGAGCAACTGCGTTTTCATTCAGGTGTGAACCCCCTGAGTCTCCAAAGCTTGCTGGAGCTCACTAGTCTATTGCAACCAAGTGATKAAGGCCAGGTTCAAAGTGGTTTTTGGCCACACTTTTCCACGTGGGTCATACACTGGCTTCTCCCCTTGCTGGTAGCAGGACTGAGCATCTCCCAGTCTCCTAGGTAGGAGCAGGGAGAAAGGATCAAGAGCTGGAGGASCTCTGTCCAAGAAGAGGTCCATTCCTGGTCAGAGTGACCTGCCCAAGGTCAGACTGGGAGCTGCAGTCAAGGAAACAGCTGAATTGTGTTTTTCAAATCCTGAGCTAACACCTTAACAAACAGAGCATCTTTCCTTCATGCTGGCACTTGCTAGGGACAGGTTACGTKGTACAAACCGCTCCAGCACTTCTTCTGATACAGCACTTACTGGAAAGCCACTTTCCTTGCCAAAAATGCTTCTGCTTGGATGTCAGTACTCATTTGCCAAGTTGTGTTGCCTTTAGATGTTGTTCATATACTTATCAAAGTCATTTTCCCCAGAGYTTTCAATCAGATAGCCCGGTGCTGAGCAAACAGGAGGAGACACTCCTTAAGTCCTCAATTACATTTCTTTTCTCCTCTTCAATTCCAGTACAGACAAGAGGTGATAATACCGAATCTTTCAAATATTTGATATACAAAGAGAAGAGCTTGTTAAAACGAGACCAATTAATGCATTTTTAATCCACATTTAAACACATGCAAAGATCCTGAATACTAATGCCATCATTTAAATTCCAAGCGGGGAGGGCTGGCGCAGGAGGCTGCATATCTTTCAATCTCTGCTTTCCTGCCTTGTTTGARTCAGGCAAGGTCGACTAGGCACTGCTGCTTATAATATAAAGGCGTATTGAGGCTCTCTCCGTTTTTTTTTAATCACCTGACGATGTTCTTGCAGCTACTGATCATGTTGTTATTTTTTTTTCCCCTTCTTCTTCCTCCTTTTATTCCTGAAGTTCAAGGACATTTTGAATCCCTCTGGGTGTGCCTGCTGCTAGGAGAAAATAACCACACAAATCGTTTGAGCTTCTAATGTTTCCCTTAATGGCACAACACGTTTGCTTTCGACTGCTCCTCATGCAAATTGATCAAAACCTTGGTTTTCCATCTTCTTATCATCACTGTTGACACAGCAGATTGTTCAGGTGGGCCACGTACATAGACAAAGGTTATTTGTTTGAGGCATCGCTTGTATTTCTGTTGGACCTGGTGGCCCTGGCAGCCTAACTTTCTGCGTATATAAAATTTTTGGCCTAGAGAGTTTACAGCGTACGCGGAAAAAGGGGAAGAGCGAAAACAAAGTTAATGCAGTCACCAATACTGACTGTATCGTTGCGTAGGAAGCTACCACCTGCCAGCTGAACTGCAGCAACAAATCTCATGTGCTTCTGTRCGGATGGCGTTGCCAAATGGGATGCTAATTAAAGAGACCAGATATCTGTTTTAAAGAAATGCTTTTCACTTTGATGCAGGTAGGAGTGTGCAGGTGGCCAGGGACTGAGATGCAGATGATAACTCATATTTCAGTGTCTCAATCACTTCTGCCAGGACAGGGCACCTGACGATTATGAGAGCTGTCACAGAAAATAGGTAGGAGTGGGAAAAGCAGCTACATCCCTTAAATCTGAGCCAGTCCCGGGGGCCATATTGTCTCCCGCTGCAGTTCGGGACATTAATGGGATAAATGAGTATGCCTAGGAGTCATTTGCCAAAAAAAATTCATCATAACATGTTGATTCATCAAAGCCAGAATATTTCAGAGGGAAGGACCAATTTCAGTAGATTTTACATTTGCGGAAAAATGGAGAAAAGTTTTTAAAATTATCAGTAGGTCACTGTGACTCCTAGAAATGGAACTATTATATTTTGCTTCAAATTTGCTTTTTGCTTTGAAATGTAAGTTCAGGTACAGGACAAAAAGAAAGATTGAAATGGAAATGAAACCTTTGGAAATTACCAAACTGAAATGTTTCTGTGAAACCAGACAGGGYTTTTTTTTTTAATTACTTTGTTAGAGTCTTCATTTTTTGAGCCTTACTTCAGATTTTCAGCTTTTGTAGCACAGGATAGGGTAAAAACACTTCTAAAATCCTGAAAACTTTCAGTCTACAGGGAAAATGTTAAGTGTAACATCATTAGTGAGCTGTTTCTCTGGTCCAAACAGATCTAACCGTGAGGCCACCCCTTTTAATCAGCTACCCCCTGYTTCCTTGAGATGAGCGATTATCCTGTATTTAAAGTTTTGGCCTTGAACTTGCAGTAGGGGATGGTGTCTCTCAGGTTTTTTACCCTTTTCTTAATTAAGAAGCTGTATTAAATATTCAGAAATTCTGCTCTGTGACTTTCCTGGGAAGCACAAGGACATCCTGGAGAGACAAATCACTTTCTCATTAACACCTAGCCAGGCCACCGCTCTCCTTTCCCTTTTCTCAGTCCTGGCTCCGGTCCTGCAGGGCCACAGAACTGCCAGAGAGGTGCAGGCAGCTTTTCCTGAGCTGGGGGAAATGCAGCAAGGGCTTTCATTGACTCCAGTTTACACCAGCTAAAAGATTGTCTCCCTGGGCACGGGAGCAAAGCACGCAGGAGCAAAGCTATTGGGAAGGTGATGCTATTCCAGGCACCTCCAAATGTTGCTGACTCTTTTCACGTATCTGTAGGGTGGTTTTATGCAGGGGGGGCTTATGAAAAACAGGAGGAACTCGGAAATCCCAGCCTGAGCATCATCAGCGTGGCAAACACCCCACAAAAACAACTACTCCGCTGTATGAGAGACAGCCAGCACATCCCTCCGTGCGTGCTGCTTGTCACCAGGATCCTAACAAGACCCTATCGATTAGGACCATCGACACCGCTACAGCGTCTGCAAGCCGAGAGCAAGCTCGCTGCRCCCGCGCCGGGGGAGCAGACGGCGCGCTCGCGGCACAGCGCCTGTTCGGGGTGATTTATATGCTGCCGGGGGCTGGATCAAACTGTTCTTTGCCTTTYGTTTCCCGTTTTGTTTTCTGTTGTGGCCTGTCAGTTCTCCGATACTGAAGAAACATTTTTCAATCGAGCAGGGTCCCCGACCTCCTGCATTTAATTACTAATCAGAACCACATGGGCCATCAGGAAAGGTGCTGAAAGGCAGGTCTTTATTGGGTGTTTGCTCATTTTTCCAAAGAAGTATTGGATCCTGGAGGTGATAGGTGCTAAAAGCTGCTGTCATGGGGGAAATGTGTTTTTCATTAAAAAGAAGAAACAAAGAACCTCATAGGTCTCCTTTTTCTGAAGAGAGATGGAGCAACCAAAGACCTCAATTTCTTGTGCTTCTCGCAATCCCCAGGCAAGCGATAGGCCAGAGATGACCACCGCCATAGGCTGAACCCCAAGCTTTGCCCAAAATTTTTAGCATTTCCATGTCCAGGGCAGGCAGCCAAGGTGTCCTGGCTTTTCCAGCCCCTTTCATTGTTCCTGCTGCAGAGCTGTGTCTCTCGGGAGCCTGGTGGAACACTGCAGCTTGTCCTTTCTAGGGCCAAGAGGACAGAGAGCAGCCAGCCCTGTGCCATTAGCAAACCCACTCCATCTGTGCCTTGTTAGTCTTTCTTAATGAGACTAAATAAAGGCTTGCTGGTCTCTATAATGATGTTGGACAGAGGCAGTGGCAGCTGGTGGTGGAGAAGACAAGTATCCAGGCTCTGCAGGGAGGTCTTAAGGCTGCTTCTGTGCTTTTCATTTCCTGGTAAGAAAGATGGGAAATGGGGAAAGYTGTGTTGTGAGGTGTTATGCAATTTGGCTTTGRAGAATAAATATTCTTGGTTACTTTTGAGCTTGTTTGCTGAGAGGAATTGGGGTGTTTGGTGCTTAGGAAGTGTGGTCTGAGAAAGGTTCACTGTAGCTTGGTTAAAAACAGTAGATACATAAGAAGGTTAATGGTGCAATAAGGGAACTTCATTTTAGGTTCTTTAGACTCTCAAATTTAAATGATGTATGTGACAGCAATAGGTCTAAGGCAAGTGTGCATTCAGTATGAAAGACTGATGATTGAAATGCTGCTTTTTTTTAAAAAAAAAAAAAAAAAAAAGCTGCTCCTGAATCCTTCCAGAGCAAGAGCTCAGTGGAAGGAGATGTTACAGAGAGGGTCTGAACATGCTGCCCCATCATTGGCAAGGCCCTGAACAGAGCTGCCCCACTGATATGGGTCCCTGGTGCCCATTACTCTGGACATGTAGGGGATCTCCATTCCCCCTGTGTGAGCTGGCAAGAAACCAGGCAGGGATGTGGTCCGTTTTGAGAGTTTATTAGAGCAAAACCAAGAAATGTGGCTTTGAATAGGTAGTGTCCGGCAGAAAGCATGGTTTGTGTTGCAGTACTCTAACTCTGTTGCAATGCCCTGTGGGGCACCTATCTTAAAATGTGCTGGGGAGCCTGTGCCTTGCTCAGTATGGGTCAGGGCTTTACGCATGCAAACGGAATACTCACAATGACTGGAGACGTTCACCTCCGTATATGGTGTAAGGCATTTGATTGTCCCCAGAAGAAGCAGATGGAAAACAGTGTGGTGAAWGACTGGTGTTTCAAAATGTCAGTAGCTGTTCAATGGCTTTCTCTTGTGAAGTGTTTGTACGGTGCTGGGAGCCACGGGACCTCGGTCTCGGCTGGGGTTCCYGACGCTGCTGCTGCTCGCTGGCAGCACATGGGTGTATCTTCTGGAGCCCTGCATCTCGCAGGGACAAGCGCTGACCCTGCAACGTCAAAGCAGAGCATCCACAGGCAGGAGCCCAGGAGGGATGGGGGAAGGCTTGGTGCGTAGGGCTGAATGCCCGCTGGAGACCAGCCTTCGGAGCTGGTGGGGTTAAAAGCTGAGGTCTCCCTGCTTTTGCTTTTTTCAATACCCAACCTGTGAGGTCTTACAAATGTCCTTTTTCCTTTGCCAAGGTCAGGAACTCACCCTTGCAGGCTATTTTGTCACTTTTGCTGGTAGCTGCACACTACTTGGGACACCTCAGTCRTTATGTGCAGGTTTGGCTGCTCATGATCTCACATTAGCTGCAAGTCCAGAACACCAATGCCCTTTTCTTTGCTGCTAAAGATAAGAGAAAATTCTGCTGGCCCTTCTCTACAGAAGGGCAGAGAGGGTCTAGGACACCCGACATSAACCTCATCCTCAGCAGTAGAGGACAGCAGCTCACAGCTTCGTTATCCCAGTGTTGGAGTCAACTAGCTAACGAGGTTGGCAGTTGCAGAGCTGCCGATGACATCCTCCTCTCCTGTCAGTTCAGTTTTTTCTTCTGCTGAAAATTACATGTGGGAATCGAACCTCGGAGCTGTGCTCACAGCCCCGATGTGCATTTCTTCTGACAGTCCATGTCCTGCTCCCACCGCTGGCCTCGGCCGCCTGGGTGGCTCCAGCTGCCCTCTCCCCACACTCCCCTCCTCGTCAGCCGCGGAGTTTATTAATTGATCCGTGTTGCGGCAGGACTGGGGGGCAGGGGAGGGAACAGGCGTGCGCAAAGGCGGCGATAGCATCTGCTTTGTACCAGGCAGCAAGCAGCGGGGTTATTGTTTGTTAATAGATTGCTTTTGAAAAGCTGCTCATATGGGACCAGGCGAGTTTCAGAGGTAATTAAAACTCTGTCTATGCAAAAGGCAGAATCTGATTATTTCCTTTCCAGAGCAGGCAGATTAAACCAGGAAGGTTTATTTCACTACTTCTAAGAGTGCAGGGTTGCTTTGAATGAAGTTCATAATATGGCATATAACAAATAAAACTCTTCAGCTTCTTCTCTTATATTAAAAAAAAAAAAACCACAAAACTTTTTTTTTTTTTTTTTTTAAACCATCTTCCTTGGTTTTAAGCAGCTCTTATAAAGCAGAGGACATGTACACCCATGAAGTACTGTTGTTCCAAAGCTCATTTCTTTTCTTTTAAACCCACTTACTCTCGTCTTAAAAGACTTTTCTGCACCAGGACTCCATCCTACCTGAAACAGAAAAGTGGGTAAAGAGGCTCAGAAATAGTAGCAAAGTCTCCTTATCACCTCTCTTTTATTAAAGGAATGAAATCAAGTACATTAAAGGTAATCAARACATTGTAGAACCAGGTCAATGTCTGTAATCTCAAACACTGTGAGGTTGTGGTGTTGCCTGTGGGATTCGGTCTCTGCACCGCTCTTGTCTTTAGGCTCTGCCTGTTCTACATATTTCAAAAAGCTGACCTTTGTGGAGCTTCAGGGAAGAAGAAATGTGGGGAGAGATTCATAAATCTACGAAGGAGAGGGCTTGAAAAAAGCATGACTTCATTATCTGAGWTTTTTGGCATTATTCTCGTGGTTTCCTCATCTGAGGCCTGGTTGAAGCCCTGAAGGATTTACCTTGGCTGGGAGATGTGGGTGGCAGAACTGGCCAGGCGGGTGAGCACTGGCTTGTAGCTGGAAGGAAACATGTCCCATGGAGCCGCAACAAAGCACGAAGAGACTTCCTTGTGCTTGGGAGCRGTTCCCCCAGTGCCTTTGAGACAAGAGAAAAATACCTGCAGTTTCTACTGGCTTGGTCCAGCCTTGGTTTTTGTGCACTGGGATGGGGAGCCTATGYACGTTCAAGAGAAGTCAGGCCACCCAACACCATTCTTACCTGGGGGGCAAAAGCCCTTTGCAAGCTCTGTGCCAGGTCTGCACGGGCTAAACCGTGTCGTGCAGGAGTAAGGCAGGGGAGTGCATAGCTGCCTCCTCCAGCGCGAGCCCTGCCCTGCGGCTGATGGATCGCGCTGCCTTTCTGCAATAAATAATGGGCAATAACGGTGAATGCACTGGGCTCTGAGGGACAGCTGGGGAACTAGGCAGGATGAAAGACTCGGGAAAATGTGGTCAGTAGGAGAGGGAAAAGAAAAAAACTTTAAGAAGAAAAAAAAAAAAAAAATCAGTAGCTGATGCTGTTTTTCCTGGCTGCATTCAGCAGGTCGGAGACCAGGAGGGTTTGCCTGCAAATCCTAGGCGAAGTTGCCAGCTGAGTTTATGCCCGAACAGACCAGCTGACTGCGGCGGATTTACAGAGGTGGAATGGAGATCTGAGTGCAGACCTCCATCTCCTGGATACTGAAGCGTGCCAGCAGCGGTAGATCTTTAGCTGAAAAACAAGATGGAAAGAAGGACTGTTTTATGCAGGGAAGGGTCAGCAGCATGGTGGCTGCTGTCCCTTCTTCCATGCCAAGGTCACTGGGGTTTGTGCAGCTTAGRCGGTTGATTCTCACCTACTATCAGGTGTATAACAGCAGTCTGGGTCAAGTGAGTTCCTGAGGTCTTGGTCCCATTCCTAGTGGAAAAAAAATCTTAGTTTCAAAGCTGTGGGGCAGCTTTGTCAGCAGTGCCAGCAGAAAAGGACTAAAGTCTGACCATAATGGGATCATAAACCTTTTCCACCCCTCCTTCGCCTGTGGGCTGTGTGTACCCTCCAAGTTGCATGATGCAGATTATACAAGTCCTAAATTAGGAGTCACCCTTGAAAACCCTGTCCACTGGTCAAGTGAGGGTATGCTCCACTGCGCAAACCTTTCTGTCAGGGCTGGATGTCTCTTCTGAAAGAGGTGACTTGATGCAGAAATTACAGGGTGAAATGACATGGCCCTTGTTTCATAATAGATTGAACTAGCTGATCATAACAGTCCTTTCTGCTGTAAAATCTGTCYAGCATAAGTAATACACTCAAATATATTTTGAGTGCATGGGTCTCTTTGCATGTACTTAAACTGAGCGCATGTATGCATGCATAGGCATATTTTATTGCTGATAGGAAATGAAACCTCAGATTAAAAGACATTAACAAAGATAAAAAGTAACAGAATCTAATTTCAATTGTCTGTGGCAGGAACCCAATTTTCAAATGATAATTACAATAATTAAAAGTTCCCTTATCAACTAAGACAAAAATGCTGCATGTTGGCAGGCAGAGACGATGAACGAGGCAAGCACAGACTCCTTGGTGCTCAAATCAATTTTCCAAAGTTCAAACAAGCCCCAGAACAATTCCAGTTTTGTTGTGCTTTTTTCTCCTGGGGGAGGAAGAGACTTTCCCYGTGCATGTACACATTATTTTTTTTTTTTTGGTCTCATTTATCCACAAGGTCACATTAGCTGGAAGAAAAATAAAAATCTCATGTAAACAAAACTATTTTGCTGTAGAAGTGCAGTATGGGGAAAGTTCAAAACCATATCAGGCCTTCCCAGTTTGGGCTTTACTTCTAATTATGGATTATCTTATTTAGAATTAACAAAAGTACATGCTCAGCTTTTGGAGAATTTGCCAAGGAAAGCTTTCAAAGCTCTTTGTGCTGAGCCGTCATGAACTTGCTTCCTGATGCCGCCTTCTGCCATTGTCCCTGTTGTACCACTGGGGAGTTCATGAACAGAAATTGAAGTCTAATTAAAAAAAAATTCAGGATGGACATCTGGAAAGTGAACTTTTTTGCCCTGAGAAATCTCAGGTTTCTGTGCACATGTTTTCCAAAGGTAACAGACTGCAAAATTTGGGACTCAAGTTTTTATTTCATGGAATAGAAAAATATTGTATGGTTTTCTATTTTTATTAACGGTATTGTCATGTGCACAAACTAACAGGCATCCAGGCCCAACCTGTCAAGCTCAATGACACCCTCGGAAAGAGAGGTGGGACTTTAAAAAGGTCTTGTTCTTCAGCCTTAGCAATTCACAGAGAGTGGAAGACAGARGAATCACTTGTGACAGAGAAGAGCTTTGCTTTCTGCAGGATGCTTAGTCAAGGTCTTCAGGGAAGTTCTTACTTCAGCCTGATGGAGTTAGTCATCGCCTTGTCATAAACGCTGGATCCAACATGATGTATTTATGAGGAGATGACAATTCTCAGTGCATGGCAAATGCATTAGCGCTCTTTAAGCAGTTTTAATTGTACCTAATTAGTACAGAGAGTCTCCAGGCAGAAAGTTTGGCTCTGAAAGTCTTTCCAAATGTCTTCATTGTTGTGTATTTGACTTCAGTATTAGACTTCATTTTGAGATCTTTCATATGTGGGGGTTGGCATTTCTCACRCTTTTCTCATGATACAGCGAATTCACCCTTTCCCCTGAGTAAATGTTTGCCCTATCAGTTCCGTACTGTACAGACTGGTACATCATWCAGTTACTTACTGCTCTTTCTCCTGGTGCCATCTAACTGGCTCAGGAAAATACAGCAGAAAGGATCTCGTTCCATACTGAATTGTGTGGGTTATTAGTGTAACTGCTCTAAAAGCACATTAGTTTCATTGTGGCTGGATTCTATACAAATAGGATTTTTATCCCTGGGATAAGCCATTATTCATGTAACAGTCAATGAGAATTTTATTTATCAGTGCATGTACAGGTATGTGAAGACAGACAGAAAACTGTGATACCCTGGTTGTTTCCCTCCTGGTTTTGAGAAAAGTTGTGAGATCAGGGGAGGAAGAGAAGGGGAAAAAACATTGCTAGATTGAAGGTGGGCTAGATCCAGCTCCATGCCGATCAATGAAGTTGGGAGTTGTTCTGCCAGTGGTTTTTCTTGTTGGCTTTTTCCTCCCCAGTGGATAACGAGCCTAGAGACRCATCCCAACCATAACTTCCCATCCACTTGGAATCAACCTGGAGCAAGTATTTCTGCAGTGTGTGATTGAAGATATATTGTTGTTATAACTTTTAATTCAAGCTTCCCYGTATCTGATCTGCAGCAGCAGACTCCCAGTTGGGTGATGCAGCCGAGACCATCATAAACTTCAGTTACACTCGTCATCTCTCTTAAGAGTCTCGAGTCACCACAGCCTTAATGCCAGCTTTGAAATTTCCCTGCTCCCTCTCAGCAGCGCTGAGAGGACAAGCATCGACGAGCCCAGCCCTGCCAAGCCGTGTGGTTCCAATAACCACCCGCCCCGCTGGCGCCATGCAGAACCGACGTCTTGGTGGGAGCAGCGTTGTCAAAGGGGGCAGAGCTCAGGGTGACCTCAATTTCCCAGCTCTGCTATTCAATTATTTCTGCAAGGAAAAGAATCTTTATTATTTAATAATGGCTGAGGCACTCCAAATTATTCATCAGCGCAGGAAGTGAGTTGCTGAGATGCACGGAAAGGATGTGGTTGGTGTTGGGGGGGGTGACGCAGTCACAACCTGGCTGAAGGGAGACCTTTGCCTGCTTCGCCTAATGCCCCTTCCCAGCACAGGCAAAACCTCCTCTTTCTGGGGTCTTGTCCAGTCGTGCAACTTGGAGAAAGATTTTATTTCTGCTGGTATCTTGGGCTTAAGCTAGGGCATTAATTTTCAGGAGGAGCCCAGGTGGTAACTGAACCTGACCCTATCGATGGGTGATACTGTGTTCTTGTGGGTATTATAGGGTTGGGATGCACACCAGGTTAGGCCAATGGGGCTCTTCCCTGTGGGCGCATATAACCCGTATCCAGACTGCCAGTGCCTCTGTTGGGTTTTTTTCTTGCTCATCCAGAGATCCTGACAGTAAGCTCATTCTGCAGTGAAGGTGTCTCTGCTGGGTTGCACAAGCAGCTCTGACCCACGCTCTTTCCCCCAGTTGGCAATAATAAGCATCCCAATTTTTAGGCAGCGAGACATGGGGTTTCCACCTGGAGCTCCCCTAAATGGTATTTGTATGGCAGAGCAGTGGTGTGCTGCGAGATGCTGCTGAATTGGTGGGAATCTGTGCTGGTATAAGTGTCCCCCGCCCACACATTGCAAATAATATTTTTCCACTCAAGTCAGAAGGTGAACCTGTAAAACACTGCAAGCCATTTTGTGAAAGTGCCATACCTTCATGTTTGAAAAGAAAAAGCATCCTTGCTTACATATTTAATTGCCAAATTATCATATAAATGTCACATTACTCAGGATGCCAGAACTCACTGATATTTTAAATGTTTCCATGTTTTAATTCCTTGCAAGTCAACCTTTGCAAACCTAATTACAAGGGGAAAATCATTGATGGCATTTTCTTTACCATGTTTGGAGCTGAAGGGAGTTTCCTGAGACYCACAGAAATTTTCAACTCTTTTTATTTTATTTTATTTCCTTTCTTGGTAGTGACAGGAGTTCTTCCTGCTGCTCCTCCTCACTGGGGTAAGATGGCTTACTGTCAGCGAAAACCATGAAGTAGCAACAACAGAACACGCTTGCATATTTGGTTAATTCTGCAAAATTATTTCTGCAAAATAACCCAAAAATAAACAGAAAAGCCCATGCAGAGTTGAAAACCTTGGGGAGGCTTCATGCAAAACAGCTTTCCACTTCAACATTTCCTTMAATTTTATTGTAAAAGCAGATGTCTAAAAAGGATCAAAATCAAAGTGRAATATTTCTGAGATGCCACAGAGTGTTTTTTGACATTTCTAGTGCATTGAGAACTGCACGCTCTCAAGTCAGTCTAATATTTATATTAACACTTGCAAATACACACTTGCTGATGTCCCTCTATTCACTTCTGTATACACCAAACCTACAGGTCTGTGGTCCTAGGACCTGCACGGCGGTACTTTGTACCACCCTTTCCCAGTACTACGTTAGAGACAGACGCAGCAGTTGGCTGCATTCATGATCTATGGAAATCCTTCGATAACTGTCCTCAAATGTGATGGAAATAGTTATGCTCCCTTAACTCCTCTCTCCCAGAGGCTTGGGACACCTCTTGGTGCTCATTTTTGCATCTCTTCAATACGAATCAATGGTTCAGGTGACTGCAAAATGATATGAAATCCTTCTGTCCTAGGAATTCCAGCCAGCTCTGTTCAGGACTGGTGGAAGGGACAGTCTTTAGCCCATGGAGGGACATGCTTCAGTCCTGAGTGTAAAAGAAAACAGCTGGGGGATGATCTGTTTTACATCCCGTGGCTCATAGCGCTGTTTTAGCAGCTGCGTTTCAGAACTGAGCTGCCTCTGGAGCAGCAGATATTTCTGTCACCTCTTCAGCATTATGTCTAAGCACATTCCCATCTCCTGTTTGCAAAGGGATGGAGAACAGGCGAGCAGAGGGTGTTTAGTGAGGCAGGACTGAAAATCAGCTCCTGGTGCTATGGGTGCATGAGGAAAAGCAGTGTGTGGTACCTAGGGTCTTCTGAGGCTGCTGTAGGCTTTTGCCCTCAACTTCAAYCTCTGTTTCCCCTGTAGAAAGCAGAGTCTTGTTTTAGTGCTGATCTTCCAGAGCACCTCTCACCAGTGGTAGATTTGGGACTGGAGCTCCCGATTTCCAACCTCTCGGCGTAGCATAGCTCCTGCTGCTAACCCTTCCCTTCCTTGTATTTTCTGGGTGCAAGGTGGTGGTAGAGCACCAGCTTTTCTAACCTGTTTATGTTGCTGGGGTTTTTTTCCTGAATTTTTCTAGCCTGAAGCAGAGGAAACAAACTCATATCCACTAATCCAGACATTTAAGACTACACAGCCAAGGTTAATAATCCAGTGACATCTGAATTGCATGTACTGTAAATAATCAACATCTTTCCGAAGAGCTGCTGAAGGATTTAGAACAGGCTAATTACAGAAATATGAAAGGGAAATGGCCCCATTGATTCARCATGTTGCTAAACAGAAAGGCAATTTCATGAAAGACTGGGGGCAACACTCTGATGTGCAAAACCGTGTGTATAAAATATATGTATGTATGCAATGCAAAGTTTAGGAAGCAAAGATCTTATTTCTGCTTTGATATTTTTTTTTTTTCCTCTCAGTGAAGATCGTGTCTCAATTTCGTACTCTTAAAGAGCAAAACTAGTCCAGAATGTTGGTGCTCAAATTTCCAGTTAGTTTCACTTAGGTCTGTCCTAAAGTCTGTCCAGCCTGCTCGGACATGCAGAGCAGAGGCTTTGCTGGAGATCTGAGACTTGATCCCAGAATTCTCAGGCCTTATGGATGCCTTGATCAAGGCTCTTTATTGTTTGTTTGGGGTTTTGTGCGGTGGTTTGGGTTTGGTGGTTTGAGTTTTTGGTTCTGCTTTCCCTCCCACCTCTTGTTGAAGCCACGGTGGTCTCAAACCACTTTGGGTCTGCTTGACTGCATTCCCCTTGCTGGGGTRAGAGCAGGGTCTCTCTCCAGCAGAAGGGCTGCCCGCTCGCTCTGCCCCTGGCCCGACCCTGACAGAAACCAGTGCAGCACCAGTATGGAGCAAGTCCTTCAGCCTCAGCCCCTGAGCAGAACCGGTATCCAACCTGGGRCAGGGCAAGGAGCTGTGAGCTGCTCCCTCCTGTGGGACCGTGTCAGAGGGGACAGGACCCCCGGCTATGGGGTGCGGTGAGGTGATGGGGCCCCCGTCGCTCTTGCTTTGTCCCTGCAGATCAGCAAGCGTAAAATGCCTTCGTTAATGAAGCACTTAAGACTGCAGAGCCTGGAGGGAGAAAACTAAGTCTATATATAGCGACAGGCACTCTAAGAGCTGAGAAAGGGAATATGTCTGTTAGAAAATGCCAGCTATTGACTGCTGAGATGTGGAGGGTCAGACCCTGACCACTGATTTAAACTGTGACAGGAGGGAGGGACCAGTGCTGGCGTACCATGGCGTTTCCAGCCCCACAAAGAAGAGCTTGCTAAAAAAATCAATGGCAATAGCATAGGGAAGCGAGGGACCCAGCCACTTTCACCCCGGTGTCCCCAACCTCTGGGTTCAATTTGCACACCCCTGATCCTGGCTTTGTGTCTTGGCCAGGCTGAGCAATGCTGGCTACGTGGGACCGTGCAGCTGCGACTCTGCACGCTCAGGCTTCCTGAGACAGTGTCCATAAATGTGGCTAATTATTGCATAATGAATAATACATCTTTGTGGAAATCTCATTTATAAAAATGCTGCATTATAATTTTTTTTTTCCCTCTCTTCCAAGCAGAATGTGTGATGTTCCTCCAAAAGATGATGTACAGAGCTTGTGTTCGCTTGTTCTRGCAACCGAGCTTTGTGCAACACTGCGAGGAGAGGTGGCTGTGAGGTCCATCTCTCGATGTAGTGAGTCTGCTCCCCCTCAGGCAGTGCAGAGATGCAGCTCCCAAAGTGGGGGACTGCCTTTGCAGCCCATCCCTCTACAACATGGCAAGCCAGATGCATGTGGTTRTCCTCAGGATTTATATTGGATTATGGACGTAATGGAGCCCTGACATTTCAACCAAGAGCTGAGACATTTTAAGCTGTGTGCAGGGAAAATTAAGGTCTTTGCACTTTCCAGCAATGATATTGCAAAGAATAGGAAGCCAGGTGAGATTCATTATGGCCCAAAAGCTGTGTGCAAAACTTCACGCTTCCATTTCAGTTTCCATTTTTAACCGTCTGTCATWCCAAAATTTTTGTATGAAATATGGAAAAGCAAGAAAAAGGACAGCTAGAGAAATAAACCTTGCAAACATACACACCTCTTACTTGGGCCTTTTCTATTCCTTTGCAACTCCACCAACTTCACTGAAGACACATCTGAATTACACAGGTCTGAGTGAGAGCAAGGGGCTCCAGTCCTTACAGCCCAACATGGGTTCTTGTAGGATAATGAAGAAAATGTTCAAACAAGCCACAGAATCTTATGTAAGGCCAAAAATGAAGCTATCCAGGACATAAAACCAGAATATTTTTGCTCATGCCTATTTCTATTCACATTATTATTGTAAAAGCCTCTTAATTACTGGAAGGAAACTTGTAATAGGCCTTTTGGTGGAATGCCGCATTGTTAGCTGCATTTGTACACAGGGAGTTACATTATGAGCCATGTGAAATCTATTATAGAAAGTTCTTCTTTGAAATAAAGGGAGGTGGAGGTAGGGAAAGACAGAGCTTTGTGCGACTGTCCTCTTTTTGCTATTTGATGGTCTCTGGCACCAGAGACTTCGGTGCTATTGTTCAGGAAGCAGTAGCATGTGATTGTTGCATTTGCTTCATGGTCCAAGTTCTGATGGGTCCTTTGATCCTGCCRGTGTTCTCCGCTCTGACTTGCTATTCTGATGGTTCAGCTGAACTTCATTGTGCCCGTTGCTCTGGCTTTGGCCCTGTGCTTCTCTGGGAAGCTGTGTGGTCAGGRGATGTACCTCCCTAAGGACTAGGAGGTCAACCAAGGTCTTAAGAAGAAATTTCTCTCCCAAAAAGGTTGTCTTGTGACTGTCAACCCCAAGTGTTTCATGTGGTACTTATTTAGTACCCCCCAAGAYCTCATGAGTTACCTTAGCAAGRAGCAGAGCAGAAAGGTGAGAAATAKCCTCTCACAGCCCCTCCAGGAGCTCTCAGCTGGGGCATGGAGCCCAGATCCCATCCCTTCCCCTCTCCCAGGAGGTCCTCCCACTGGCCTGGAGCCTGAGCAGTCTTGTGGGTCTGCACAAGACATTTTGTGTAACTCAGTTTTTCAGCTGCTGTAACTTATGTCAGGCTTTCATCTTGGATGACAAAGATGAAATGACCCTCTGGAGTCCTTACCTGCTGCTTTCAGAAAGCCTCTTCTGCATCTTTGGCTTTGCAGTCTCAGTRGCAAACTGATCTTTTCACCTCTGGACAAAATGATCTTGCATGGAAGTGTGGAGGGATGGGGTTTGTGTGGGACAGGGCTAAGCCTAAGAGAAGATACCCTTGCAAAAATCAGAGACAGCTGGCTAGRCAGAGCATGCACAGTATTGTGTAAAAGTCAGGATGGGAGCCTGGTCCAGCCAGGAGGCAAGAGTAGCCCAGATATGAATTGCAAAGAGAATGAAACTTTGATTTTTCTGTCAGCTGGTTTGCTCTGCACTCCTGGCACCCAGCTGATAAGCTTGTCTTAATGGCAGTGGGATACAAAGCTATATTGACCGCGTTTCCAGGCTGCCTGTCTCAAAGGGAAAGCTCTGCRTTCCCCAAGTTTTATGACTTGAAGCTGTCAGGTACCGAGGGGGGGAGAGGGGGGAAGCCATGATGGATTCATTCTTTTCCCTTATCCAGTGGCTACACTGCACCTTCCACAAATATCAGCATCTTGAAACACTGCGGAGAAAGACAGGAGAAAGAATGAGCCCCAGATAAATCGCCGGGGTTTTCAAGGCTTTATTGCAAAAGACAACAGCACCTGAAAGAGTCTTTATTTTTCCCCTCTGCTTGACTCTGTTACGCTTTCTCCTCACCTTCCTTCTGTCCTGTTCCCACTCTTACTTGTTCATTATTACCATTAACAACTATTAATTAGGAGACTTAGTTATGGATCAGAATTCACTTGAGCTTGGTGCTGCAGAAATTCAGAGTATTTCATCTRTGTGTTTCCTCCTTCCTTCTTCCCTCTGTATCACCGTCTCCCTTCCCCAAAGCACCCTGCCCCACCTCGAGGTGCCTTCTCCTGAACCCAAGAGCTCCCTGTCTCTGCCCGTCCATGGGAGATGCCCTCGCTCGGGGTCACGGCGCAGACACGGATCAGGAACGGGGCTGTTCAAAGCTGGATCTGGGCAGCAGGAGACAGCCACGTCTTAAAAGCTGCAAATCAGGCCAGCTCAGCACTCGCTTTTAGGAAGCAGGCTGCATGGGCTGAAGTTCATCCTGGCCGTTTTTTGAGTCTTAAAAATTTCAAATAGTCACAGGATTGAAGGAGAAAATGCTTTAACAAAAATAGGTRTAAAAGCTGTGATGTTGGGAGCCTTTCAGTGCTGCTGGGAACTGGGGAAGTAATACAGCGAGCAATGGGGTGATGATCACTCCTGGGTGAAGCARGCTGTCCCTCGAGGGACTGCTGAGGACGGGGGACCCAACAGGAACTCAAACCCCAGGAGATGCCATCCCTACACCATGGGAAGGGAAGGGGAAGGAAAACGCAYGGCTACAAAAGCCTTTAAAGCTGCTGCTGTGAACACTGAGCTGCCTTTGCAGGACTGTCAGCCCAGTTACACAACTGGGGGTGGATTTTGGTTTTCCAGGGTGGATCCAGATTAGAAGTCCTAAATGAAATTATTTATTTTGAAGCCTTTGTTTTTGCTTGGGGAGATGCACATGATGTGTGGTTCTGTGTTTTGGGGAGGGTCAGAGGGTCTTGGCRGCTTCTGTACTGCAGCACGCAAATTGCCTAAAGCTTTTGTGTTGCTTTGGTACCGGAGGAGGTTTGGAGACAGATTAAACAAATTAGGATTTGGGATATCAGATACCTGCAAAAAAAACCTAGGGAAGTGAAAAGGACCCAATTCTGCAAAATGCTGAGTCCCTCCTCTGTCGTTTTCACTGAATTTCCAGGGCACCAAGCTCTTATTGTCATTGAGGTTTCTTACRGACGAAAGCCCTAATGAAATCTCGCTCCGGTTTGTCGAAATGCTATCCCTGCCTAAAAGGAGAGGAGATTGCTTTTCCTGGAGCCCAACTCCACGAAGTCTCCGGTGGAAATGGAGAAAACCCAGAAACATAAGGACTGTTTTTACCATCCCGAAAGCAGCTGGTGTACAACAAGCCCAAGGCTGGAGCTGCAAGGAGGTTTGAGGCATTTGATTCTTATGGAGTCTTATGGGGTGGTTTGGCATCGCCCAGGGCAATGGAAGAAGCTGGTCCCACATCCAGATCTGTTGGTGGGTGGTCTGGGCCCACCTTTTTGGCTGCCTGGATCCATCCTTTATAAAACCTAAGAGGCTCTAAGGCAGTTTTCAAATTTTGTAGGCAGGATTTGTGAGTGGGAAATGGTTTTAATTTGGATTAATTAGCAGGAACTGTGAGTTTTCTCACTGTCTATGTCCTGTAAATCTCTCCCTTTTGCCTCTCCTTTTTTTTTTTTTTTTTTTTTAGGGGAAAAAAAAGAAGTGGAATATAACCCCAGCAAATCTACTTCAACATATGTAAATCCATCTCTGCCGTCTAATTCAGCAAAAAGCTTAAGCTCAAGTTAGAGTGGCTTCAAAATCGGACCTTTTTCTTACCCCCTCTTACACTCAGGATTTCCCGACAGGTTTTATTAATCAGCACAGAGGATGTGCCGCTTGCTCTAATACAAATACCCATAAATACAGCTTGCAAGTGCTGTGCGTGCCCCGGGCCTGGCTTGTCCCCGCTGCAGCCAGGACTGAGCCCTGTGCTTTTGCAACCAGCAGCAATTTTTCCCAGGCAGCGCAGGCGACAGTGCCRCGTTCGAGGAGGCAATGCGAGAGCTCCCGTAAAACAGGGTACACGAGACCTTTGAGAGGAACACGTGGGCCAGCTTGGCGGGTGGATGTAAAGCCACCAGAACTCATTCAAGTCAATGGAGCTGTCCTGATTTACACCAACAGAGCGTAAGGCCCTTACCGCATGATACCAGATGGCATTTTATAAGCACAGGAGTTATTTAGGAGTGTGGCTATTATTCCAGTACTAATGAATTACAAATAACTCCTTCAGGAAAGACCTTTTGCTGACTAAGAAACATGTCCCTGAGATAAACTAACTGTTGAGGTTTAAAGGGTCAGCAATTTTTTAAAAGTATATTTTATTCCTGGTAAGTTAAAGGGGCCCAGAAATATCCCACTTGCCTCATTAGCAAATATTACCCAATTTTTCTTTCACAGTGTAGCAGGGGGGAAGAAAAGCATATAAAATAAACACCTGGCAGGAGTGCATAATCTGCATAAATTCAAGTGGTTACTCTCCTGACAGAAAACCAAACYAAAATGAGACTTTCAAAGCTGGCAATGAGACCTCAGTGATGATTTATTTTCATGCAGGGAGTGCATGGCTGGGATTTTAAAGAGTAGCCTTGCAGATCCTGGTGCTCCATTCCCTCTGGAGAGCCGAGTCAGCTGATGCAACTCCCCCAGCTTTTCTAGGTGCAAGSCACAGGCGAAACGGGGCCAGTCCCACCTCCGCAGGTTGCTGCTACCAGGGCTGAGTAGCAGCGTCACACCGTAGCTGTAGGTCTCCTCCAGGATCGTGGYCCACAAGGTGGGAGGTTTGGTGCTTGTTGGTCACAAGCATGCGGTGTGTGCCTCTGCCATGGAGCGGTTGTGCTACTTCACGTTGGAGGTGAAGTTGGTGGGTTTGGGCCCTGTTAATGGGTTGCAATGCATTTTTTGCTTACAGGAGCCTTGGTATTCTCCTTCCTTGGGTCTTTTGGGGATGATTATCCCCAACTTGTGCCATTTCTCCATCAGCATCCAGTACCACAACAACCAAGTGAGCGCACCTACATGCTGCTTTGGTTTGCGAGCCACGGCTTGCTGTGGCCAGCCGGCCRTGTCAGGCAAGGGTTACAGTAGGACCAGCACAGGAGGGACAGGGCATGTGACATTTTCTCCACTCTCCCCTGCCTTGTAGCCCTGACAGAAGGTTTCTACTATTTCATTCACCCTCTGGCACAAGAACCCTCTAGTTTCCCRGGGAAAATGATTTGCCAAACTATTTATGCAAGCTGGCATCAAACAACCTCTTGACATAATCTAGCGTGTCTGCCTATCTTCACGTTTTCTTTTGCCTGACAGGAGGGTGTTGCGAATTAGGAGATAACTCATACTATCTCACCCCATCCTGTTCTGTAAACGGAACAATATTTAGTGTCTTCCTACATCAGTGCCATGCTGGAGGCCATCTTGAGGACTGCATCAGCCCTTACCACTGGTTAGGCTGGCTCTCTTCAGTTTCCCGTATTCCCTCACTTTTCCAACTGAAGGAGGAGGAAAAAGGAGTGGGAGCGATGGGGAAAGGTGTACGGTCTGTGGGAGGTGGCAGGGGGGGAAAAAAGATTGATCTGCAAGGCGAGATGAGGTGAGCCTTGTGAGCTCCTGGAAGAGAAGAGTCTGGGGTAGATGCCCTACGCTGGTAGCTCATTGCACATTCAGAGCACATCCAGAGGAGCAACAAATGTAAACCATGCTGGTCCTGTATGTAAGATAAAAAGCTTTCTGCAGGCAAATGGCTGGGCAGGTTAGGACGGAGCTGGGAAATGGTGTCCCCGTTGCAGCTGCTGAGGATCTCCAGCTGCTGCAGGAACCTGCAGGCAAGAGCTTTGCTGCCTCTTTGCTCCAGGCACCTCAACTGAGTTCCCCCAGAAGGAAGTGAAAGTCTTTACTTTTTAAATGTGTATGTCCATTAGGAAGGCAAAGAGCCGAGGGGGACAGTCCTAGAGCAGGCTGGAGAGGAGYCCTCACCATGCCAGGAGCGCTCATGGCTTTCTTCATGTTTTCTTTTGTGCTCAATTACCTGAAAATTAAGCCCACTCTGAGATGCTTCAATAGTATAAGGGGAGGGAGAAACTCAGAGGGATAGTCTCTAAAAGGAAGAAAGGGGGAAAGAAAGTGTATTAGTAAATTTTTAATGCTCGATTAATTTTAGGTGCCAAACAACATATTTGCAACAGAGCTGGTCTCATCAGAATAATMGAAAATCCATGTTCACAGATATAAATTATTGATAAGGGTTAACAGAACCATATCTATTCAGGATGGTGTGCCTTGTTGCTGCTTCTCCTTGTGCATCTAGTTTTCTGTTTCCTTTATTCCCTTTTTTCACCTTTTAACCCCAATGTTTTAAGCCACCCCCAGCCATACCTTTCCTGCTGACAGTTTTGCCCTAGGAATGACTGGTTTGTTTTCTCCCCCAAGAAAAGGTACCATTCAAGGTGTCAGAGTGCAAACCAACGTGTTAACAACCCAAAATATAACAAATCCAGCAGTCTGATGTATTTCAGACAAATTCTAGAGACTGCATTTAAGATTATGCATTGAGGTGGAGGTATATACACCTTAGAAACCTAAGGCAAATAGATTGCTTTTTTAATCTTTTGTCTCGAACCAAGAAAGCTAGAAACCAGCAAGAAAAGAAAAAGGAGTGCTGAGATTCTGTCAAAAATGCAGACTCAGACTTGAATTTTAAAAACCCTCCTGGAAAAATTGCAATAATTTTTTTTGCAGCAAAACTAGGAACGATCACTTTGAGATCAAATCCCAGAGGATCTTGTCACTCACTGGGCTTTGGAAACCACTAAATAGGAAACACCCTGGAGGATCCTAGCCCTGGTTTTATGTATTTCCCTGCAAATGCCCCATAGGATGAAGTCCTTTGGGACTGCAATCACCTCYGAGTCAATCTCCAGCACACTGAACACATAACAACACTGCTAGGTCCATTAATTTTGCAGCTTTAAGCCTAATGTTTTCATTCATCTTTGGTCCATCCTCTAGTTTCCCATCTATCAATATGAGGATTAGGGCAGGGCAAGTTGACAACTAAATGGCAACTTCTGGCAAGGATTTCCTCTCTCCCTCCCTTGGTGATGTGCTTCAGCAGGAGCAAACCAATTATTTCTTTGCGGCAGACTTCAAAGGACCATGACAAGGTGGGACTCAGGGCATGGAAAGAAATTGAGCTTGCTGGTGTCTTGGAGACCTAGGTGAGGAAGAGGATGTAGGAATGCTCTCCAGATCCAGGGTTATTTCCAGGYTCACCCCAGATGGGATGATACAATGATAAGGGAATATGTCCCAAAACCGCATCACAAAACAAAATGGCCAAAGTAGTTATGCATTAATCCAGCAGTCAGGAGCAACTGCCTGTTACAGCCAGCACAAAACTCTCTTCACCCAGCACCATTTTGGTTTTATGTTTCTTCTTCCAGGCAGCAAAAAAACCTCATAATTGTGGCTTCAAGGCAGGGAAGGAAGGTTGATTTCTTYTCCCCACATCCAAAAATCCATGTTTGAACAAAGACTAGGAAAAATTCATATGCAGAAGCATCATCTTGCAATTAATCATAAAAACTAGCATAATGTAGCAATGATTACTTAGCAAGAACAAACACCCACTCTGTTCTATCTTCTTTTTGTCATGGGTTGGACAATTTTCAAGAGTTAATAGGTAAAGCCTAGTTTTCAATAGCTCTGATTTCCTTCTTTTCTTCTTTTTTTTTTTTTTTTTTTAAAGAAAAAAAAGCTCTTTTCTTTATTATTACACATCCCAGTAGGTATTAGGCATTAATGTTTGTTTTCACATCACTTGCTGGGTCCATATTTGAAAAGCAAAGTAGGTAGTTGGTAGCAAATTTGAATACTCCTGACCCACGTGTTAGCAGCACTGTAAACTTTCCGAGTTTGCAYCTAAGTGATTAAGTATGCGGATCAACACCAGATTACACAACGTAGATGCATGTAACTTGTTTGTGTCTGGTGAGGGAGGGAGAAGAAAGAAGTGGGGAAACAACATGGATTTTTTTGCCAAAACTGTAAAATTCCRTGCTGCAAGATATTACTGTGGCCCTCGGAGTGCTGCCTCTCCCCCTGAGCTGCTCTGTGTCACGCTGCAAGCTGGGCTTCCTGGATTTTATTYGTCACTTGTAAATAGTCCAAGAAAAAAAAGCCATTATTCTGGTCAGAAAGCACTTTGGCTGAAAGGCTGCATTTTTTATTATTTGTGTCTGTTGCAGTCCACAAATAATAAATAAAACCTTGGGTAATTTAGCTTTAATTATGCTCCCCGGTTTCATTGCTTTGCCACGTCCCAGGTGTGCCAGATCCGTCCCCCTGTTTAGCTACTCTATCATTTCCACGGAAACGTGCATCTGATTATTCACCCTTTGTGCTTTGGTGATGTACAACAGCCCTTTTCTTGTCTCCGCTGCCGGACTTTGGCTCTGCCCCGCTGCGGTGTGCCTTACCCCAGGCCGGAGCAGCTGCAGGGGCCGAGGGAGCTGGGGGTCGGGGGGGACAGAGCCGGCTTGGGCAGAAATCAAGCAGAGATGCTCAAGGAGTTTGTAGTTGACCCTTCCCTTCCCTCCCTGCAGAAGTTGCTGGCTTTTCAACATCAGAACCGTTCACAGCAAAGAGTTGATCTCTGCATATCTCCCCCTTCAAAGACAGGGAAACATTGAAACATTTGAAATAACACTTTTGGACCTTTTTGAAGTGAAAATATTCTCTCTGAGGGTCAACATTAATTTCCATTTAGATGTTTAGCTAGAAAAGAGAAAGAAAATAGGATGGCTGACATCAAAAGAGCCGCCTCTCACGCAGTGATACGGGTGCCCCGCACYGACCCAGCTGGGAGGGAGGGGTTTTAGTTGTTTCATTTTTCGGTTTCTCTATTGATGGTGTCTCTCCTTCTGCAGCAACGATCTYTGCAAATCCAGGAGAGCTAATCTAGCTGGCAAAGCTCCACGTCTAAGCAGTGACGGTGCAAACACCCCCTGTCTCCAGGGGACTCCCTGGGGCAATTGGGGATTTTTTCCTTCCTTCAGGTCTACGGCTGTGAATGTTTTAGGGGRTTTTGAATACCTTGGATGTATCAGCTGAAGTAAGGAGTGCTCGTCCTGGGTATCACTCTCACATTTTCCAAGAGAAAGGCTTTGCAGTTTTCCTGCTTGCAGTTAGCCATTTGGATCACCTCACTGCTTTGGGAAGATTTCCAGGTCCCCTCAACAGAGAGCTCTCTGTTCCCAGCTGTGTCACCTTCCCTTCTTGGCTTTGCAAGCTGCCTTGTCACGAAGGAGCGCGGCTGTCATGGTTGTTCGCAGATCAAAATCCGCTCTTTGATGTAAGCTGGAGTTTGAGCCATGAACTGCATTGAAAATGAGGACCGTGACCTTAAATTGGCACAAGCAACTGCCCAGGACTCGGTGGGGGAATCTGAGCCCAAATCTGATGTCCTTGCAGCAGCCTAAACTGAGGACGAGCACGCAGCCACTGTAGCAGTGGCAGTTTGTGCATCAGCTGAATAATCGGAAATTTCCATGTAGGCCACCTCTGGAGAAAGGTCACAGAAGAGACCCTGAAAACGCTGCCTGAGTGCTGTTCGTATGGCTTAGACATGAATTCCGAGCAGCGGATCTGGCTGTCCCGCATTGATGGAGCCAAGCGATGTGAGAGGGACCCTGGTGCTGTTTGTCACGGGGTCCTTTCGCTGCCTTTGTGCACGGCAGGATTTTCACGATGTGGCACATCGTGGCCATAAGGCTCAGGCAGGTGATTTGGCTGAGGCTGGGGTGGCTGACCTGGGTGGCACACCCCRTGAGCACCCGTGGCCATGTGTGCCAGTCTTGGGCAGAGGTTTGAGCTTCACTTCATGCTCATGATGGAGAAGGGTTACCAGAGGGTTACCTGGCACGGGCACTCATTCACAGGCTTTGTCCATGTCTGCCAGGGTGTTTCTTTTTCTGCACATAAAGGCTCAKAGGCATATTACATGTGTGATGGGAACATCTCAGTGCATAGCAAGTTAAGCACCAAAAGCTTTATGGGGCACTTAATGCAAAAACAGGAGGGAAACTCCAGCTCCRACCCCACTCCCAGCTACTTCACCCCATAGGCTCAGAGCAAATAGATCTGGAAAGGAATTGTTTACCCTTTGRTGTCTACCAGGCAGTGGCTAAGAACTGAGCAAAGACCCCAGGACCACCAGCTCCCCTGGATTCAATTTCTGGCCAGTTGTGCCATTTTCATGTCCATGCCCTCAGTGGGGCAGTGCCAGGACCARCTACTGCACCCATTCAGCCTGGATCCACCAAGAAACCATGAACCTCGCCTTGTCCATGTCCAGGGAAGCAGACAGGTTGTATTATTCAGGGTGTAAGTGCTGTGGGATAGGGACTGTCTACCACTGTGCTCCATTAGCATCAAGCCCAAATGCATCCTATTCCTCCCTGACCCTTCAGGACCATTGTAAAGAGCAGGCTTAGGCTGGTGATAGGATGCACCCRAGCCATGTACTACTGGAACTGGTGTCCCCTCCCTCCATCAGCTCTGTTATTGGTGATTTCAAGGTATTATTATTCCAGCACCTCGATCTAAACAAAACGAGCCTTGAATAAACATAATAGTAAGCTCTATTGTTCAGCGGTGCGATGCCATCCCTTCAGCAGTCAATTCCCATAAGGAGGYATCTCTTCCCCAGCATGCTGGATATAAATCTTAAATTTACATCTCTAGTTAAATAGCAGCTTCCAAGACTAAGGTTTCAGTCTCTAGTGACAATGAACAGAAACATCTCCCCCATTAAAAATTTCATCATTTTTTTTCTGATGAGAAACTGTGCTGTGCAGGCATTTTTATAGGTTCCCACAGAGATGGTCTAGCTGCAGTGTTAAATCTTTGCCATGTCAGGCTGGAAAGTCACTAGAGATGATGCTTAAACACCACATCCATTCCCCTGCCATTAAAAAAATCCTTCCCTGCTGGATTGCAAGTGGGAGATTAAAATCGGGCCAGGCCGTGCATCAAACAGGGAGGCGAGATGGTGGAGTGCAGCAACCAGGCGCTGCAAGCCAGCACACCCGGGTTCCCTCCCTGCCGCTGTCACCCACCTGCTGCACGGCCATGAACAAGTCATTTTGTCTCTACTCCCAGGGTCCATTTTTCTCCCCTGATTATTGAAATGATAAATGTGCCGGAGCAGGGACTGTCTCCCTGTGGTGCAGAGCACCCGCTCTCTGCCGATCCCCAGCACAAGACCAGTAACACCAGTGTATTGCAAAACTCACGTCATACAACTGTGCCTGGCCTCCCTCCCCTCTCTGTGGGCAGCGTAAAGAAAACAAAGCAAAAAGATGTTGTTAAAATAGCATTGCTTATTGCTTAAACAGAAAAAAGGATGGTACTGCAGAATTAAAGGCTCTTATCCCCCTCTGTAACTCACCTAGCTTTATGGAGCACATATGGCAGCCCGGCCACCCACTTCTCTGAGATTTCAGCAATCCAGGAGTGTGTGGGGATGGGGAAGTGAATTAAAGATTAAGTGGCAGCTGGAACTGTGAAGTTCCTGGCTTAATATCATTTTCGGAGGAGTTCTGTGCATTTGATAATACGTGCCGTGCACATGGTTATTTCCTTGAATTAGATAACAGTAGATAACACAATGATCCTAATCTCCCCCCGTTGCTTGAAACCTGGCATTACGCATCGGCAACAGAGTCCCTGCTTATCTTCTCTCCGATGGCTTCCTTGGGAGCTCTCACCGGCAGCTCTCTTTATTTAGATATTGCCAAGATTACTGCGGATGGAAATGAACGTCTGCTGGCAACCAGTGTTGCCTGCAAGGTGTGAGGCTGSAGATAGTCAGCCCCGGTGCTGGAGACAAGCTCCTGCCATCTGCAAAATGCAGACGGTCTCAATGGGATTACAAGGAGGAGGGGGGCAAGGAGGGGACAGCCAAGACTTTATCTCCAAAGAAAGTGCCTGAAGAGCAGTGTTGCTGGGTGAGATCATCTCCCACCGCTGGCTGACCCTGCCAGAGGATCTGTCTCATGTTCTCTAGGTGAGAGCCACTTCTCCAGGACCCACTTCAAAGCACTGAGAAACCACAAGGKGTKGGTTGGTTGGTTGGTTGGTTATTCTTTTCCCCAAACTTCACCTGGGGTTCTGGCATTGGAGCAGTGCTGTGACAGTATTGCATCAAGGACAGGACCTCCTCGGTGGCCATGGCAGGACACGTTTGCTGTGCCTGTCCCTCTTGGGGTACCGTGACATCCTGGATGAT
Source organism: Oceanodroma leucorhoa (assembly GCA_030449065.1). NCBI lineage: Eukaryota > Metazoa > Chordata > Aves > Procellariiformes > Oceanodroma > Oceanodroma leucorhoa. The sequence continues at coordinate 5,694,745 of JASVER010000056.1, read as the reverse complement.
CCTGTCCCATCACGGGGAGCCTTTTGCAGTGATGTAAACGGGGAGAGCTACATCGGAGGGCACTAGTTTGCTGCACACCAGCTAAAGGCTACTTGAGCTCAGGCTGTCGAGACACCTGTAACACTTCTGGTCTTGCAACAGGTCAGGGGCAGGAGGGCATTAGACATAAAGGTAAATCCTTTACAGTGTCTCCTGATTGGAAAATGGGGTTCAGACATGCAGTAAGTAAGTTACCAGGTTTGCAGAGACAAAATCAAACCAGCACCTCCTTGTCTTTTGGCATAGCACGGTGGGTGCCGGGCAGGCACAGGAGCTCTGCCCATTGCCAGACCTCATCAGCCCCTTCCCCAGCCAAAAGCTGATGAAGGAGGGATGCTCTTTCTCTCCCTCTCTCACACAAAGGGTAGCAGGATTCTCGTATTTATGTATCTTCTTTCCCTGCTGGCATTTAATGGGCATTTTAGTAGCACAAATAGAAAATGCCGCATATTCATCTTCCATGTCACAGGCATTGAGATGGAGCGGAGTGAAGGGAGAAGCGCCTCAGGCTCATTGTACCAATCTTGTCCTCAGCAGCAATCTCGAAGATAAAGAATAACTTAATTACTGCATATCATTTCGTCTCCTTTATTTGCTCTTTGTTGCTCTCCTCCGATGCCTGTGCCCACACTCTGACACACGAGCGGCAGGCAGGCAAATCACTGTTTAATTAAAACGCCCAGTGGACTACCCATCCCTGACCCACTTAGAGCTCCCGTGGAGCAGGAGAGGGGCGATAAAATATGGGCTGCACCTAGAAAGATAAAGGAATGAAATCCATTACACTGTCAGGGGTGTTGACTTTGCAGAGCAGCAATCTGGCCTGCAATGCAATCGGCCGGTGATGGGCTGGCTGCTGCTGGGGAGCATCTTGGAGAAGAATAAGGGGATTGCATGTACATCTGTCTTGTTCAATTTGCTTCGTGAAGAGTGTGGGCGCTGAGTTCATTTGAATGAAAAAAAGCAGGCTGAGGCCAGGAAGAGCGATTTTTCCCCACCCCAAACTCAAATCAGGATTGCTCTGTATGGGTTTTTCTTTTGAGCTATGTGACACGAGTACTTGGCAGTCCCATCCAGGGCCCTATGTGATGCATGAGGTACAAAATGTGAAAAAAAAGATGCCTATAGGGACCTGAGGAAAAGGGAAGGCTCTGGGTAAAGCAATGCTTATGGCCTTGGAGACCAAAAAATAGTCACAAAGCTCAGCCCTGCAAGTTCTCTGTCATGCACAAGGCAGAAGGGCACAAATAAAATCTGATGTTCCCTGCTTTGCCCTGAACAAGGATCCTGAGTCCTTCTACTAAATCATCCTGACTTTGAGTGCTGCAAACCTGCACAGAGACGCTGTGTTATTTTTCCCAAATTGCCCCGCAGTGGTTCAGCAAGGTCCAAGCCGGGCAGGGAGACAAGGGCAGCTGGAAGTCAGGGGAAAGGGGTCAGCCAGGAGATGCCAGGATAGCATGGGTGAAAAACTGTATTCTCTGACTGTCTCCAGCATTTCTGGGATATGGACATGACCTGGGAGGCTCAGCAGCTTCAGCGCACTTGTTTTCTCAGGGTCAGAGCACCGGAAGCAATTAACATGTTTAAAATAGCTTCACAAAACCCCACTGCAATTTTGCAAGGCAGGGAAGAAGCCAAAATCCTCTGAGAATAGGATCTCCATCAGCATGTCCACAGAGGGACACTCATAGAAATGCTTTCACTGATCTGGAGACAGAGCTAGACCCAGATATCAAATCCAAATATTCCCCCCTTTCTTCCACATGCCATTTTCTTTCTGCCCTTAGAATGATATAGTTGCTATATTAATTCTTCTAAGAAAGTGCAAGGAAGCAAGCTCTCTGCTGCCAGGTACCAGTGAGTTAAGGGAGGCAGCAAACTGAGCAGGGCTCATTTATGCTTTTTGTCAGTGCCATTCCCTCTGAGCATCCTGGTTGTTTTAGGTAAAGGTTTCATTGCATTTTGAACATACAGGCAATGAAACCTTATCTTCATAGTTTTGCGATAAAAAAGAAACGGAGCTGTGCTAAATATGCCCTCAGTGAAGAGTCACTGCAACCAAGCCTCTTCACAACAAACATTAAATGGGACAACTATATGAAGTCCTAGTCTGCAGTAATTTGATCAGAAGTATGAGGTCTTGGTGAGATATTGGTCTCATTTTCTAGAGTAATGTGGAGCTAAACAAAGCAAACAGGTAGAGATATCTGAATTTAGTGATGCAAGGATGATGGAAGAGGGAGGGGGCTTTGTGGCTTCCTTAGGAATCTCAGGACTTGCAGAGGCTCAGACAGGGACCAGGAAATGTGGAAAGAGATTAAATCAATCTGCTAGCAAGCGGCCCCTGGAGAGGTGCAGTCACAACAGCCGGGTCTGGAGGAGGCACCCGGTGTGAGCCAAGCTGCAGCAAAGGGGGCCGGGGGCAGCGCTGCCCCTCCTGCGGGCGCAAGATGCCCAGGGGACCCACCACGTGTGATGGGACSCTGCTCAGTCCCCTCTGTTGCTGTCCCTACTCCCAGGCAAAGACTGACCCACCCGCTGCAATCATCCAGCTAACCAGTATACGCCGTAGAAAGGCTCCAGGGCCAGCACCTCATCGTAAACCRAAAACAAGAAAACCAACACTTATGCCAAAAGATTGGCAAGACACAGACGAGTGTGGCATTATGTTGTAGCTGGAAGCGTCTTATGTTAATTACTTGAGAGAGAAGGGAAAGGGAAGGGGAAAGGGAAAGGGAAAGGAGAGGAGAGAAGAGGGGAGGGGAGGGGAGGGGAGGGGAGAGGAGGGGAAAAAAAAAAGAAGTGTGTCTATTCTCTCTCACAAGTGTGAGTTTGTGGGATGGGGAAAAGAACAGCCCACCACACACTGCAAGTTCAGATGTGGGTGTTTAATTCTGCTGAGACCTCACTAGGGGGGACTGGAAGATCATTTAACCCATTCCAAGTTGCAGCTCATGTTGCAGTTTTATATGCATGCCTGCACAGCAGGAAGGCTCTAATGATTAATTAATGCTAGCACCATGTTTGCAAACTGTCATGGCAAAAGCTCTAGCTATAGAAATTGCACAATGGTATCAATGTGCAGCAGATTTTTTGCCACGCAGACTCGTTTCAGACAAACAAACCCCACAAAGCATTGTTCTGACTTGCCCTACAGAAAATAAAAATAGYGCACTGCCTCTATGCCACATGTGAAAAATGGCATATGTGTAATTTAAAGTGTTCTTTGGAAGCATCGGAAATATATTTAAAAGCATTGTAAGAAGGGTAGTAAATGTCATGTTGGATTTTATGCAGGAGAAGACATGCAACCTGCAATTGGTGWAACTTGCTTTCTTGAACTCAAAGTGACTGCACCATCTTCCAAAGACCCAACCTGCCTCCCCGGSCTCTGTCACAGCTCAGGACACTGAGGACCAAGATCTGCTTTATTTATTCCCTTCCTTTCCGGAAGAAAAAAAGGAACAAAAAGCCCTTGTTGCTCACAAAAAAATTCCATGCAGAAGTTGGTATTTTAGCAGTTCTTTTGGGAGAAGACACCTTAGGAGCTGCGTGGAAGTCAGCAAACACCATTTTTCACTGCAAATGCTCCTGCATCCCAGCCATTTGAGCATCTGGGCCARCCCCTTTATAAGAGTTTAGTTAGTGCAATCCAGGCTCTCCACTACTGCACCTCATCCAGCACACATTATTAAMGGACAGCTTCCAGGAAGGCATTTAATCTTGGTCTGAAGTCTTTCAGGACATGAAGAATGTCCTGCGTCCCCAAGTCATTTGTTCCAGTTCCTCTTCTTTAATTTAATAGCCAATCCTGGTGACCACCAGCCTCGCAGGAGGATTGCACTGGGGCTGGCCGGGGAGCAGAGGGAGACCCAGGAGCAGGAGCAGGCACTGTTGGAAGGGGATTTAGCTCCTGCTCTGCTGTCGTGGCCACATTGCTCACACTACGAGCTGGCTGGTTTTGAGGCAGAGCGGGCATGTTTGCACGAGCGCTCCTGGCCGAGGAGCAGGGCAAGGGCATGTGGGGTTGCTCATTTGATGCAAAACTTCGAACCACAGTGAGATGCAATTCTGGCTCACGTGCTAGCCAGAGACCACTTCTTGCTGTCCCAGTACCCTGGGCTGCACATTGCTTTTCCCATGTTTCCCTTCCTCYTCTGCAGCTTGTCTTGCTGTTGTTAGATTGTGTGTTGAGGGGTTTTTAATCCACATAAAACAACGAGCAAATGTAAAATATTATGATATGATGAATATGATTTTACATTGTAGTTACCTCTAGGCATTCACTTTCTTATTTCATTGTGATTGTTATAGTTCTTTTATTCCTGTCATAAAGAAAAACATGTAATGTAAAAATAAAAGGAGTCATGATGATTTGGGTGAATTGCAGTGCTCAAGGCTTTCCTCCACATGTGCTTAAAGATACGTATGCGCTTTAATGCAAGAGCCTGCGGAAGAAACGCCTCATCTAAATCATATCAAAGGCAGCAGGAGTTTGATCACAGAGCAGAAGACAGCGGAGTGGCTTCAGGTGGGGAAGGGAGGGACATCGTTACGCTCGTGGTTTGGGCCGAGCTCGAAATGTCAGCCCAGCCTGGGACATCCAGAAGGTCCAAGCTAGTTTGCAGATGGGGAATTCTCCTCCAAAATTCACTGTTGCTACAAACCAGCCAGCGATGCTGGTGCGACCAGCACTGTTGGAGAGGCTGCTGCRGTCTGTAGCCATCACTGCAGCCTTTGTATCCTGTGGTGTAAAATCAAGCGGATGTGATTAAATCTTGTGCAGAGGGCTGAGATGTGCCCTGAGGTTTCAATGGAAGAGTGGCATTAATCAGTCAGGAACAGGCTGAGCTCATCCACTCTTACACCCTCACAAGAGGCTCCATCAGGCCTCTTCCACAGATTTCACTCTGTTGGTTGAAAAACCCATTAGGCTTTAGTGGTGTGATTGCTGATGTATTTTAAGCCTTTCAGATACTGTCTGTGGATAACTAAAGGGCTCGGGCCATTTAAAGGGTCCTTTAAAGCCACCTTGCAGTATGGAGGGTGAACACACAGGGGATGATCGATGGAGTCTGGAACTGGCTGTAAACTTCCCAGCAGGATTTTTTCCTAGCTCCGAGTGTGCTGTCTTGAGATCCTTGCCAAGGTCCTCCTGCCCCTCCTCACACTGTTTCTCTGCACCAAAGGATTCCAAGGTCCCTTTTTTGCTCTGCACATCCTTCTGGATAAGATGACAACGAATTTGAGAAAGAAGAAAAGCAGCTTACCTGTGAAAGCTTAGAGTAGGAGTTGGTCTTTGTGTAGGGCTATAAAAACATCAGTGTGACTGCTTAGCAGCATCCTCGCAGCAGCCCCGCTCGGGCCRTGGGGAGCGATCGCTATCTGCAGCCCGCAGCTCGCAAATCTCACCGAGCCCTGTCTGCCGAGGGCTCTGCGCTGAGCAGCACTCGCCCGCGGAGCAGGAGGGGACAACTGAAACCTGCCCAGGGAACATCATCAGCTCTGTCAGTGCCTTCAGCCTGCAAGGGGTTGGCGACGAGACGATACCAGGAACCAGAKGAGAACAGACCGTTAGCCCGGCGCAGCTGTAAGCACATAAGCTCATTGGCAGCGCAGCACAGGGCTGAGCACAGACACAGCAGGGAGCAGGACGGCCGTGGCGGTGGAAGGGGATGTTGTCCCCTCTTCCCTTCACTGCATCAGTAAATATGCATCACAGAGCAGATTTGTCCAGCCCGGTGGCCACAGAGACTTAATAATAATGCCTTATATTATGGCTAGTGGCCTCTTCAGGGCATGTTCTTGAAAGGACCGTGTAGCACTAGTAGCTGCCCAGCACATCTAAGGAGTGTGAGGACCAGCCCCTCTCCAGGAGGTGCAAAAGCCAGAGAACCTGCCCTGGAGGGAACGGGGCAGTGCTGCTCCTTTAGTGAAAGTCTTTCTGCGCACAGGACATCAGATTTGTTTCTTGGCACAAACACTTCAGCCAGAAAACATGATTTTTTTCCAAACAGAACCTGCTTAGCAGGAAAAGTTCCAGGAGTTGAGGAGTTCATGGTGGGAGCCAGTGCAACTAACTCACAGTGATCAGKAACAGGGTCAGTAAATCCTCCTCGGATTTATGTTCCTGGTCTAGACCCTTCAGAACTGTCCCAACCAAACAAGTGCCCCAAACCCCAGGGGATAGTGCTTCCAGAAAAGTATTTAAGGAGTTTTGTTTTCATCCCATGTGGAGCAGGGCATTGCCAGTGCTAAAGATAATAATCTGCTGGGCATTTGCAGCTGGGGGAGGCAGTGCCTGTGCCTTAAGAGCACGGCTCTGGAGTGCAGGGATGCACCCGAGGAGGAAGCTTTGGTTTCAAAACTTCTAAGAGACCATCACAGGCAATARTAAGCCTAATACAAAGCCAATTACCAACTATTTTTAGAAAGCCTTTGACAGCATCCCCTCTTCAAATCCGAGGATATTTATTCATCATATTCTAAATCAGCTCACTTACCCTGAGGTTGATTCCCATGTCGCAGGCACGTAATGTTATCAGCCTAGCATCAGCAATGGCATTTACCATACCAGCCTTCGTCACAGCGTTATTGGCTGGTGCGGGTTGCAGACAAGTCACAGACTATCAATATTAGCAGTGCCTTTAGTGACAATTAAGCACTAAGTGTGCATTGGGCAAGATGACACAAGTTTTGGAAATATTCCGGTCACTGCAAAGTATTGATGGCAATAAATCCACACGTTCCTCATAGAGCRGGAGCCACCTGGTTGGAAAACAACTTGTCCTGTGCATAAAGGGAGCATCAAAGTGAGAAAAAAACAGTCAGCCGGGATGTGCTTAACAACTACAACGCAAAGGGTCTGCTGCTTCACCGCTCGGCGTGTGCATTTGTGTACGCCGGGTACTGAGTGGAATGGCCGTGTTTTATCTCTGCTTTGCAGAGGTGTAAACAGGCAGGGGAGGAACCAGCAGTGGAAAATAAGGCTGTTCAGCATTGGCACCAAGCACTGCCTCCCAGTCAGCTTCGCTCCTGAGCTTGCTCCTGCTTGCCTCGCKTGGGCCAAGACTCGCTAACAAAGTCCTGGAGAGGTGCACAGAGCCGTGTATGACCTCCTCCAAACTAAATTTACTCTTTATTTTTAAAAGCTTTGAGGCCCAGGGCCAAATTCAGAGATGATGCTCTATGTGGCATAATAAGACTCCCCTTACTCTCTCTCTCTCCCCACTTAGAGGCTATTTTAGGCCGGGAGTTATTTTAACTTGCACCTTTTCTTTGGTGCATAAATTACACTTATTTAGATTGCTTTATGCATCAGCAGCCAGGGTGTAAGAAGTGCCCAGGGAGCCTTAGCAAACCTGAGAGGCTCTAAATCATGCCGCCTTAGACAGCACCACTGAATTTGCCCCGTGGCATCACAGGTTGCTGCGAGCATCGTGACTGAAAGGGCCAAGATGTGATATGGATGTGGTTATCACCCCTCTCCTACTTCTCTGACCCATATGAATAGTCCATGATGTCCTGGCCAGACTCATAAAGGAGTTTGTCTGGGAGTTTGTCCCTGCCTTTGGTAGGGGCAGAGCAGAGCCCACTGAGGCTGCCGTCTGTCGGGTTGTTGCAGGGCTCCTGCCAAGGGAAGCAAGGAGGTGTCACCAAGGCTGTACCATCACACAGCTGCCATGGGCTTCACAAATATCCTTACTGAAAAGGAGAGAGAGAGAGCTGCCGGGTGTGTGAACCAGTCTGGGACCTCTTTCTGCTGGAGGAGAAGGTCTCCAGCCACAGCAGATGGTACGAGCAGTGCCAAGCAGGCATTACTAGCTCAGGAACGCACAGCTGCCTTAGCACGGGCTCTGCTCAACAAGAGCTACTAGTTATTAGAGCTTTCCACTCCCTGCTTGCACCAGCAAAACACAAATCAGACCAGCAGCTCCAGTGACCGGGGTTGCGGTGCAGCTCTGCTGCGGCCCGCGGGTGCCCGTCTCTCTGGTGACAAGCAATGCAATGCTCGGAAGCTGGCTACGGCAAGCGGGGAAATCTGATGCAAGGCTGGGAAATGAGACGAGGTCTCTGCAAAAATGCACGTAAGTGCCAGCAGCGTTATGGTGGGAATCGAGACAGGGAAGTTGAATGTGCTGCTTAAAGCACTGCAAGCAACGCAGGAAAGAGAAGGCCGCATTTGTAACACGTTGCGGCAATCCTTTGCGGAGCAGACACGCCAGAGACTGAACTCTCTGTTGTACCTGGCTCACAGAATATCAGGGTGGAAATGCTTGTTAATTAAGGMTACACCAGTGTGTCATGCTTCTGCTGTAGTTCAGCGGCGATGTTACGGATCTGGCTCCCCGGCGCAGCTGTGCTCTCTGCTACGCTCTTCTCTAGCAGTGYAACAGCTCCGATCCTGCCCTTGCGAAAGTCCCAGTGAGTTTCTCAATCCTGGAAAGTACCTTTGGTTTTAAGGGTACAGAATTGTTGCCAGAARAGACATCATTTTATTGTTATAGCTAGCCCAAGCTGTGCAGCAGAGAGATCGGGGATGAGCCTTGTTTGAGGCTTTAGCTCCTGCAGGCTCTTCTCCTGCTGGGCAGCAGATGAGAGGGGCTGAGGTGGGCCACCCTGGGCCGGAGCATTCACCCCAGGCTTTTCAATGCTTTGCCCTTGCCAGCAAAGCTCATCCGACCTTGGGCAAGCTAATTAACCTTTCCACCCCTGCCTGMAAAAAAAAAAAAAAGGAACAAATGACATGTGATACCCTTTAGTTTAAGGATCTGTAACCCTGTTTTCCCACCTGGGTGCCCARGTTACACGCTCCATCTGTCCAGCCCAGTTAATACATAACCTCTCCTTTAGAGAGGGCACGGTCCACAAGGAGATCTAGAAAGCCACAGCCCTGGACACAACCACCTCAGGCAGTGACCCAGAGGAGCCTAACTGCCCTCTCACGCTGCCGTTGCAGCCTATGGAAGGGTTTATGTTCGAATTCTGATTTCATGGTGTGTTGTAGGGCCCTCCTGCGGTGTCGTAGGGCAGCAGTGCTGTGTGCCCGTGCCCACAGCTGGTGGCAATCTCGGGGAGGTTTGGTGGATTCCCATACGGCTGCTCCATCACCCATCCCAAAACAGGGTGAGAAGGTTCCTGTCCGCTCCTGCCCAGGCTGGAGTTACCTGCTCTATGGGCTGATTGACATGGAGACAAATCGGGATGGGTTAAGGTAGATCTCAAGGTATATTTGCAGAAGAGAGATGCGTTAGGCTTAGATTAAAATTGCAGTGAAAGCAAAACCAATATGGCTTTTAATGCAGGACACGTCTGCAAAGAAGCTTGGAGTTGATTCCAAGCTAAAACCTCCTTTACAACCCAATTGCTTTGTGTTCACTTCTATTTTGCAATAGCTAGTTAAATTGTAGTTAGCTGAGCCAAATTAATTAATTCTCCCCCCCARTGTGCATCTTACCTAAAGGTGAAGATAAAGGCCCACTCTAAAGGTCTAAGTTGGTCCGTTCCAAGGCTAGACCCCTATTATTCTCCCTGGTTAAAGCTCTGAGGGTTTGACCCCTGGGTCAGGATTTACAGCCTACCATGTGTCTGGGCTTGTTTAATTCAGTGTGACAATTCCCAGGCACTCCAACAGACTTTGGATCGAGCCACATTACTGCTGAAAGTGCTGCATCAATTCTTTTCTAACTGTACCCAAGTTTTAATGTTGAATATTTAAACATGAAAGTTCCTTTTGAGACGTTTAAAGCAGAATTATTAACAGCCCCATGTAGAACTGACAGGTTAACAGTGTGACAATTAAAAAGAAAGGTTAAATACATTTTCTTTTCAGACCAACTGCTGTTGCTTAAGACTAATAAATCCACCAGGAGATGGTTTTTACAGAGTGTGAGGGGCTCTGTGTCAGCCTTTATAGGCTTGAGTTTTTCAGAAATCACCACACTTCTCTTTCCAGGCAGCTACAGGTTTCAGTCTATATTTAGCAAATGGGACTTCTTCCAAAGAGTTATGTGAATCAAGTCAGAAAGAAAAAAAATTTAGAATATGAAAAAAGCAAAACCTACCAGCTGTGGGATTTGCTCACAGTTTGTTTCACTTTTTGAATTTATTGTTATTCTCTGTTCTCATGATGGCTTTGAAAACAGAGGTCCTGGAAAACAGCTCAAATTCTGGCCTAGGTTCTCTAAGGGATCAATATGAGTGCTAAACTCCTATTTCTCCTTTGGAAAATAGCTGTCCTGGCAGGCTGGCGGGGCACGGCCCCAGGCACAGCAGGGGTGTCCTTCTGGGGGTCAGCTGGATGCCAGCTGGGACATCCAGGCTGCTAAATGGCCCCCGAACCGCGCCTGGGTGCTTGTAGCCAAAGTTTGGATTTCTCAGAAAGACGTTTTCCGTATATTTGTATGTGTCTAATCATATAAATGTTAACTTAATTGTGTTTTTCATGTGCTCTCTGATTACATGGTGGAATGTATTGCTGCAGGGTCAGAGGAAAAATAGATTAAAGGGTGACCCTTTAATCACCTAAAGCGAGGTGGCCCTGCTTGAGCAGGGGGTGGGACYGGATGACCTCTGGAGGTCCCTTCCAGCCCCAACCGCTCTGCGATGCTGTGAAAGGAGGGGTAAGAGACGTTCATCAGGGTAAATCCACCCATGACTATTGAACATGAGACCCAAGAACAACCTTTAGCTCTCTGCAAACGCTTGGCACTGTAATTGCTGCAAGGTGGATAAATAGACCAAGGAGGAGGGAGATCTGGCTGCCCTCTTTCCTATACCCTTCCTCCCAGGCATCCTTTTCTGGCCTCTCTCAGACAACACAGGAACTCAAGTCCGACTCATAATTACCTTTCTTATAATTATATCGCTCTTCCAGCTTCTTTTCAAGCCACGGGAGTCCTTCCTTGCCTTTGATGGACATTGATTTGGCCCAAAATTTGCAACCATGAAAGGTCACRTGACTTACAAGTATAGAGGAATATTTACTCACCCTGTGCTTTTAGCAGGTTAAAAAAAATACTGTTGTTTTAAATGAGTTACCGACAACAGTAGCGGATGTTACAGATTATTATAAGCACATCAGTGGAAGGTATTATAAGATGGCTATAAGCCATGGTTATAATCAACCTGGTTTTGATTTATTGGACTCTATAGCAACCCATATAAATTGATTAGCCATTTATTAAAATGGCTATTAATCATGGATTATCTCTTTGTATAAATTTAGAAAACTACCTTGGTTGTAACCAGACTGGAAGATGGAGAAGGAGAAGTCCAGCGTTAAAACTTTGGGGAGATAGCTGGGCTCCTTTTCAGGCTGTATCTTCTTAGATTTCCCTTTTCCTACCCTCTTTCGGCCATACCATAGTCAGCGTGAAGCAAGCACGGCTCCAGGTGCCACACTGCCAGCTCTGCCCACGAGGTCCCGGCAGCTACCTGGAGCTTTCTGTCACCCACAGACCCCCCACGGACACAAAGCAACCCTCCCCACTTAGCCTGGGACAGCTGAGGTATATGATAGCTCAGCTGCAGCTCTGGCAGGCTCCTAACGATCACTCATCATTAAACCAACTTTGGAGCTGCTGATGCTTCAGAAGCCAAGAACAGAGGGTCCCCTTTTTATTGTTCGTATATATTTTTTTTAAAGGTCAGTTTGCCGGTGTTGTAATGGACTTGGGGATACTCTGCTCTCTGCCTCGCCTCKCTCCTATCTGTCAGCCACACACTCTGCTGTCATCTTTTCCACACACAATATATCTTAATGCACCAGTCTGTACTAATCTTCCTCCCTTCCCCACATCCCCCATGAATATATAACCACCAAATGTGATAGGAAGAAATTACTATTGTAATAAAACTGGTTCATTACATCCTTCTAGTCAGAGGCGTTTAATGAGCACCAGGGCTGCCTAATGCTGTTATGTTCCCTTTGAGCCAGATGCAAATGTAATATGTTTCATCGTACCGTTTAATTTACTCTTTGGAGCTGTGGAAGGAAGCAGGCAGGTCCTTCATGCAGTGGGCACCAGTGGATTAGCCGAGCCGTTAAGAAACGCCTTGACCCTCGGCAGCGTGGCGGTGGCTTGGGCGTAGTGCAATGGCAGTTGGATTTCCAGTATGGAGCTGCTGCATATCCCGATGGTTCAGGGCATCTGAAGAGCTGGGCTAGTCTGCAATATAGACAGCTACCGGGATGCTCTGGCTCAACAGAGATCAGCACCTTCAGAGAGAGGATCTCTCCCATCCTAAAACAGGTGTTTAAGTTGGGCCGTAGGAAGGGACAATGCAGGTGGAGATAAATCACCACTAGGAATTGCACATCTAACTTATGACACCATAAAAGCTGACCGAGACCTTCATTTGTTGCGGTTTGACTAAGAAGATCTTTCCCAATTTCAGGAGCTTTTGCATTGAGTTCTTAAGCAGGGCATGATAGATGCAGCAGACAGCAATTTTCAATTTACTTAGAAAAAGCCTCTACCAAAACCAGACATTAGAGATAGAAACTCTTCATTGAATTCAGATCAGGATGGATTCAACCGCTTTAGCAGATGAAAATGCTGGACAAGTTCCAAAAATTACATTTGTTTTGTATTTTAAAAATGAATTTTTCACATTACGTTTTCGCAATGCATCTGTCATTTAGAGTTTGACCTTCTTGAAGAAAACAAAGAAAACAACATTTCAAAAAGAATTAATAACCCCAATAGGAGCAAAACTCTTCACCTGGAGGGGCAAATAACTACATGTTGGATACGTTGTCAAAATCGGGGACCTCCTCTCGCTTTTTTTTACCACCTTTTCCAGTTTGATTCAAAGCAACTTAACCTCTGAGCACCTTGGTCCTACCCCAACCCCTCCAAGAACCCAACAGGCTGAAGTACACTCATGATTTCACCTTGGAAAGCAATGCTGCTAATGCGTATCGCATCCACGGTGTCCTGTGCCTCCCTCTGAGCATCTAGTAGCTCTGGCAGGTCCTACGAGACAGCCACCACCCCTGGGCTTCTGCTCCTGCTCTCATGCTGACTTCTTAGTTGGTGTGGGACAACCACTATTGCCTCATTACGAGCACCAGCTAATTCAGGATGCCGTCCGTGGTATTTCCAGAGTCCCGTGCATCTGGAGAAGATGGGTTTTTTTTCTCCAAAAGCCACTGGCAGTCACCTGTGTTCAGCCCATCTCCGCACATCGCAGCCCCAAGCCCCAGGCCCAGGCTGTGTTGGTTTAAAAGCCCCGTAGAGGCTGAACACAGCCATCTGCCCTAATTCCCTCAGGCACGTTTCAGCAGGGCAGGGTTTTCTTCACAAGGATATTATTCCTCAATATTTCCTGTTGTTTTCACCCAGCTTGTTTATGGCAAATAGACCCTTGAGATACAGTCCTTTTGCCCGGGAAAGCTTTAATGATCTCGGAATCATTGTGTTGGCATCAGTTTAATTCCAGCTGCTATAAACTGGCAAGCTGATGAGAAGAGATGCGTTTATGGGATCTCCAGCTATTTTGCCGGGGCGCGCAGTGCTGTGCTAACACAGACTTACAGGGMCATTAATTAAAGGCTCTCTGTAAAGGTATCATGGATCATCTTGCAGACATGAGAGAGGTGAGCCCTGGGAAAAGGAACCCTGCCTTGCAGTAGGGCTTGTTTCTTTGGAGATGCCGTTGTTTCCAGGCTGGGATCTGGAGCATCTCCCTGTGAACTCCCTTCTGGCACTGGATTTTATGGCAGCTTTTTCACCTCTGAGCCATGGTGGCTTTGCCTGGCAGACTAGCCAGCAGCATCATTTCCCATACCCCAGCTGCTTTGGGGGTTTGGGGCAGCTGTATAACCCAGTTGTCTCAAGCAATGCCTGGAGCTTTAATCGAGGCTGGATGGGGAGGCTGGAAGGGATTGCATGCAGCTGTGTGGTCGCTTGCCCATCATTTAGCTGGGAGCAYGTACCATGGCATGAAAGAGGGAAGACAAAACACATCTTGGCCGATTCCAACCAGGTTGTCCCTGTGAGCCACACGTGCCAAACCTCGGCTGCTGCCAGGCTTCTCAGAAGGCTTGTCCATGCAGGGACTCTCTGGAAAATTAATCTGAATTAAGCAAAAGCCTGAATTTCYAGTGGATTTGCTAAACTGCATTAAACCCCAATGTGAATTATGCTAAATGGAATTAAGACTACATTAGTTTTAAGAATGCTCCCATGCATGTTTGAAGAACATGTTAATCATCATGGATATCTCTCTGCAGACAAACCTGGGGGTGAAGCCGGGAAGCTGGGGGGGTGCAGGCGCCCGCTGCTCATTACAAAACGGGGGAGTCCTCTGGGCAAAAAGGATGGGGTTTCCCACCTTGCAAAGCTGTAAGGGAAGAAGAAAGCCCGGTAGCTCTGGATAGTGGGCCATGCCCAAGGTTTAGGTCTGAACTAATGAATTCCAAAGCTCTATCGCAGTCTCTGAGGAAAAGCAACACAGAGGATTTGCCATGAGAACTCCCTTCCCTAGTCCTAATCTGTGTCACTTTAAGTGCAGCAGAGAACCAAATCTGACAGCTGTTTTCATTTACCCCAGCACAGAAACCGCCATGTGAAATACTCAGGGCTTTTTAGCCCTGTTTATGCCCCAAAGTGAAAGCGGCATTAACTCCCTGAGTGCAGAAAACAGCCTTACTGACATAAATGCACTTATGTGGGGAAGAGGAACAAGCTGTGTTGCTAGAAACAACTTTATACCTTCCAACTAAATCCACACTTGCCTTTGTGCCGATGCAACTAATAAGCAGTTAATATGCAGTCCCATCAGCACAAAGAATAACAAAGCCCTGTTTCCTTAAGATCTGCATTTCATGCTTGATTGCAAGCGCCGATCAAATGTTTCCCTGCCATTCGAATGGGTTTTTCTAAATTTTCTCCCCTGGTGTGGAGTCTTTGATGTCTGATAAGGTAGAAGCCCMCGCTATGGCCTGTCGCTCAGACAAGAAATGCTGATTGGGAATATTTATAGGCTTTCTCTCCTCTACCTGACCACTGTTTTCACAGCATGTATAAAAACTTAATTGTATGTGAGACCGCTTTCCTCCCCCATCAAATCTGCTTGAAACCACCAATGGGTTCAAAAATTATTAAGGTCAGAATAAACATGCAGAAACGCACACGCATTCATTACATGATCATATGAGCTTAATTACCTCAGGCAAGCAGGCTAAAAATATCCCACATGCCCAGAAGAGGTAATTATACCGGTATAAAAACTCTGGAGGGTCGTGCTGGTTTCCTCCGCTCTCTCYGTGGTTTTAAGTGGTGTCCTGACACATCCAGCGTGCCTCTGCCCGCCCCACCGCCCCACACACCTCCCACAGCCAAGAAGCATCTTCCACCCAGAAAGGGGAAAATGCTGAATTATTAATTTCCATTTGCATAGAGCACAATCCTACCGTACCGTGCCAGGGACAGGCAAGGATGCGCCGAGCCCCTGAGGTGGCCTGGGGAGATGTCCTCTTATATCATCCTCTCACCCCCCTGGAACAAAATGCTTCTGTCAGGCTGGTTTTGGAAGCAAAGTGCTTTAATGATGATAGACAGTTCCAGATCATCGCCTGCAAAGCCGCGTCCCGGAGAGCTGGCACTTCTCACCAGGCCACCAAGAGGCTTTCCGAGCGATTGGCACGAAGCGAACGCAACGCCAACTCATGGGCAGCTGGGGCTTGGTCGCTCCSTTCATCCCACAGTCCTCCCCGCTGTGCTCTTGTCTCAGCAGGGTAGAGGGTCTCCGTTCAAACGAAGGCMAGTTGCACCAAAGCACTACTAAATTCAACTGGCCTTTCTTTTCAAGGAGAGAAAAATCATACAATAGTTAGACCTAGCCTCATGTGACTGCTTAAAAATGTATATGATGATTGTGGAGGAAAGCCCACAAGCACGGTCTAAGTGTCGCCCTTCCCAAAAAGTCACAYAGAAGAAAGCAATTATAATTAGTCYTAAAATGATTTTTAACCAAAATAAGGTGCCTCACATGATTTTGGAGTGTTCAGGCTTTCCTATCCCTTTTGCCATGCAATCAGGGGTGAGAACAGGAGCTAATAAGAGTGATGCCTTCATTTCACACACCTCATTTCCAGACAGAAGACTTACCTCTGCCCAGTGACCCTGACGAAGCGTTTGAAACACACCTCCTGGTTGAATGGAGTTACTTCTTTCACTGGAGGGCTTTGTGCTCCAGCTGAAGGATCTCTTGGGACACAGTCCTTCTTACCAAGCACAGCTGACCCTTTTCTAGGTCCTAAAGTTATAAATTTTCCATCAGGGGCCAAATCAAACTTGCAATTTGGAGCTACCGTAACACAGGTAATTAATCTGGCTGTTTAATGCCATTTCTTCTTAGAWAGACAGTCCAACAAAGACTGATTAACCCTTTCTGATGAACCACTTTCTCTTAACAYCTGTCTCTTGGGCACAGACATTTAAACACACCAGTTGCTGGCTGGCTGCATGAGGAACTTCTCCAGTTGCCTGGATGAAACAGGTTAGGGAGTCTTCTTTTAGCAGGRCACATTCACAATTCAACTAAAGGAAATTATAAAAAAAATTAAAACCTGCGGTTTAGTTATGGAAGAGATTAAAATGGGACAGGTTGATTACAACCTGTCGTAGTGACAAGCTAATCAAATTCCATCGACAGGGCACGAAGGACCCCAAACCTCCCTGTGACAAGTTTTAAGACCTTTCATCTGAACTCTAAACTTTGATCATCTGCTGATGAGTTTCTGCTGAGCTCCCATCAGCTGAAGACAGGCTCATTTCCATCCACCAGCACAGCACCGGCCGGGAGAATTGAACTGTTGACAAGTGAACTGGTAGGCGAAGGTCGGTGCGGCAGATGCGGTGGCTCGGTGCCGGGCATGCTRTTTTGGATGCAGTGCAACCATGTTAGTGATGCTATTTGGAGTTCAGTTTTAGCCACCTTTTACATTTTACTGAGCTGTGCAAGTTCAGTGCCTTGGGAGAACCTGCCCCATGGCTCTGAAAACCCACCGTGTTGGAAAAGCTTTCTAAAGCCTCACAGGGAACTATTTAAGAAAGACAAAGCTCTGATCTTCTTCTAGGAAATTTCCATAAATCATGTTATTTCTGAATATTTTCCTCTAAGAATGAAGGCTAGAACAGGTCCTCTGGTTTCATCTTTTGCTTGGCAAGGCATTTTTTGCAAGTCAGCTTTTCAGATTGCTGGATCAGTTTATGTGATCGTAAGGTTTAATGCAAAAGAGGATCCTTGTATATGAGTGTGTAGTGAGGGCAGTATGTTAAGTTTTGAAAAAGCTGAAAGTTGGGTCCATCTCAAGGAACCCTAAGACCAGCCAAGCACTGTACACTTCAGATCCTTTTTAGTCAAGGAGATTTTTTCATCCCAAAGTGAATTTAATCCCATTCACCCTATTGCCACATCTCCCAGTAGTGACCTCAAGAAATGGGGAAGCACTCAGAGGCCAAGAGACTTCCTCCTGACAATCACCAGTGACACTACAGCATCAGTCTTTCAAGTTATGATCATATGCAAACCCACTGTGGATACAGGACAGTTCCCTTAGCACCTTTCCCAGCATCYCTTACTTTCTCCTTTAAATGTTTGGGAGCAATAATGTATGTGCAGAATGCAAGAACTAATTAGTGTGTCTCCTGCTTTCTGAGAGGGAGCAAAAACCATAGCAAATGACATTCCAGCAAAAATGGAATCAGCTCGGATTAAACTCTGTTCCCATTTATCTTTGGTCTTTAGCATTAAATTTACCATACATATGAGAAACAAATTTTAATTTTCCACAGCATTGGGCAATATCTTTTCCTTAAAGCCTAGAAGAACATTCATTAGCATCCTCTCTCTCCAGTTCAGTATGTCTGTCTCCTCATTTGCACATAAATGTGAAGTTTGCTGCCTGGGCAAACTTGCCTAAATGACGTCAAAGTTCCTGTATCAATACGCAACACACATGTACACACAAATTAAACTCCCACTCACAYTCACATACCTGTCCTTCGCTATTCTTGTTTTGAAATAGTGCCCAAAAGCACTTGCAAGAAGATGTTATTGGGAACACCAGAGCATGAGGAGGCACCTCTAGAAACAGAAGTGCATGCATAGGTTGAACTTCCTATCTAATTAAAGTAGACTTCCCACCTTAAAGTTAGGCCTCAAAGTTAAGCYACTCCTTAATAGGCAATAGCATGAAAAGATATTTCCAAAGGGTAATTCATCTCATCTCTGCAGATGCTGTGATCATGAAGGGCAACCCAGTGGTGAGGGATCTACTGCCTGCGAGGAGTTCAGTGTTCMATAACCTGCTCGGTCCCAAACTGCCCAAAGGTCACTCCGAGTCAGTCACTTAGACCTAAAATCTGCAGGGAATACACCTAAGTCTTATTCCAATGAATGGCAAAGGTATTCATCTTACCCAGCTTTAGATATTTTTAAGGTAGTTGACAGTTCCACCTTGATATTGCACACACATAAATATACCTAGCACATGATTCATATGGGCTGGTTTAGGTAACCACAACTGGCTGAGATGGTCCACACCTTGGAAGTGCTGCTTCCCCTCCAAGTACCAAAGGACTCTGACAGCCATGTCCTGTGGAGGCAGCTATACAGTGGACTTCTGAAGAAGTGAGATGAATTTCATGCCCATCCCACTACAAACTACTACATTTTTAATAAATAAATATTGCCCTCTGTATCACTGCACCTCGAAGTGGGCGATCTGGGTCATAGTGAAGCGTTCCCCACCTGTACAAGGAAGATAATAGCACTTACCTATCCCCAGGCTTGCTACATCACGGAGAGCTAGATGCTCCGGTACTATGGTAATCAGGTGCTATCTCAGCACACCAGAGAGATAAGAGCCTACAAAGTACAGATGGCATTTCAGCTACAAATCCCTGGCCCAGTGGGCAGAGGCAAACTGTGTAAAATGAAAGCTGCCTGCTAGGTTCATGTAACCCTCCATTTTTAAGTCAATTTTCGGACTTTTTTTCTGCTGTAATATCACTATAGGTAGCAACACCCCACTGTAGTGAAGGGACAGCAGCTATGACATCAAGGGTGATTTTTCCAAAAGGCTAAAACAGTTGTAGCTGTTCCAGCCAGCGCTGACATTTAACAATGTATTGACCCTCTCAACAGCATCCAAATGTTTCTTCTCGTGACTTCAGCAATACTAAAGCAAATAGGAAAATGACAGCAGTTTCTTACCTGGAGCTACCAGGGTGCCAAGTCTTTCCCAGTGGATTGCAATAAACTCCACCAGCAGTGACCCGCCTGTGCAGGATAAAACACGGTGTCGGCATCTCTTACCCTAATTTCATTCCCGAGCCTCCTGAACATGAGTAAATAGTGAAAAGAGGTCTCAATATTGGGTGCCAAATGCCCTGATTCTTCCCATGTAGAAGTGAGACTGGAACACAGAAAAATGATTAGAGGGCTAGATGGTGCTGCAGATCTGGAAAGAGARAAGCCTGGGAGGAGATAGCAGATAGATGAGATAAGCAGCCGYGTGCAGAGCTGATGGATAGAGAGGGAGTGCGGTTTTCCTTTACTAGCTCACTCTTCTAAATATTGATCTGGAAGCTTTCTTGGATCCATATCAGTGAGCTCTGATTTACGTTCCCATCTCTGACTGCCTGTGTTCTTTTCCCYGTGGAAAATCAAAGGGCTTGTACCTACAAATACCCATTTTCCACTTGGCCAGCTAGCTGGCAGATGCGAGCACCACTGCATGCCAGCTGTGCACAGATGTCCACGGGCTATGCCATCTGCAAAGCGTGGGATGACGCTTCCTCCTCGCGTGGCACAGCCGTKGGAGCGGGTGGAGGACAGGCAGAGAGCACTTCTTCAACTTCCCTTAAAGGAACGTTTTTTCTAATTTTCTTCAYCCACCGTTCTTTGATCTTTCTCTGGCTTGCGGTTCAACCCAAGGAATGTTGTTTAACTTCCTTTATGTGCCATTTCTGCAGGCCTATTTGAACTTGAGGAATTGGGTTTTTCKTACAACTTCAAAGCCAGGTTTAATGACCGTAAAGAGCAGCACAGCTGTGGCACTCCAGGTACAAGACGTCCTGTCTCAGGGATTGTCAGGCAATAATAAAAGCATACATGGTAGAGACATGTTGCAAGTCACCTGTGCTGTAAATAAATGTGCCTGCTGCTCTCAGAATTGACTTCTCTTCATTGTACTCAGAATGATTCTCTGAATTGAAATGCTTTCATATCTGAAGGGAGGGGATGGGGAGAAAAAAAGTGTTCCCTGAAGATAAAAAGTGTAATAGTCTATTTTATTTTCCACTTTCCACATCAATAATGAAAAGTTATCCTCCAGGGACAGCTAGCAACATGCTCAACTCTGCCTCTTACACATCAGCAGCACAAAGTATCCCTCGACATCGAGGCTGCGATACAAAGCGCCGGGCAGATCAGAGCTGGGGCAAGGAGGGGAAGCAGGGGCAAGGCAGAGCCTGCTTCCAGCCCGAGGCTGAGTTCCCAATTGACAAGTGGTACCACTGAGGTCATGCCTTGAAGCCATGTCTACAAAAGCAAATGGAGGCAGAGTGGCTCCATTTAAGGCAGAGTTAAGATACCCCCGAAAAATATAAATTAAATAAATACAGGGAAAATAAAAGAAAATGGCATAAAAATCCAGGCCGAAGCTGTCAAACAAGGAAACATTTCTTTTTAAGCCAAAAATAAATAATATATAAATAAGGCTTCCTGCTGCTTGCTGATACTAGAGTTGACCAGGAGCTCAAATACCTCAAGGAAATGGGCTCTGTTCACTTGATTTCTTCCTCTGACTACTCCTTTTATCCCTCTGTTTTCCTCTTTTACACCAGCTTCTCCCCCAGCTCTCAGTCTGCAGTGACATTACACCCTTCTGAAAAAAATGACCCCGCTCCAGTTGGACCAGCACGGACAATTAGGAGGCAATATCTTCAATTTGCCTTCTAGACTGGGGGCATTAAGTGTCAGGGAGCAGGACAAAGACTTGATAAGCTATGTTACTTCTAAGGACCAAGGTCCTCCTCTACAGGTGAAGATCAATTCATAAGGCCATTAAGTCTACCCTGACAGCAGATGACCCCTCTAGCCATCTTCACGCTTTATTTCCTCTGGTTGTATAATGATCGTCTCCAAAATGGTTTCTTCCAGAAAGGGTGATGCTCACCTGATCAGTGACAGCATCCAAACCAGGGAACAACGGCACCACACTTGGCCTCGGCAAAACTGGGACATGCCACTTGTTTTGCAAGAGTCCAACTCTGGGATTCACAGTCTTCACCACAGCCTGCCCTATGGTCTCCTTTTTGTCCCCCAACTGATATTTTTCAGCCCAATGGGTCTCAGAAGCACGGTGACACACCATTAGCAGCCTTGTGCTACTTGCTAAATGCCAGTAAATTCGCCAGCAAAAGCAGGCAATCATTCTGGGCAGCTTAATCTTTGGCTGCTTAAATTAAGATCTTTTACAAGGGCTTTATTTTCAAGGAAAGAGTGATCAGCTTGTCCTGAAAATGAGATTCTTTTAAAGTGTTTCATCTGCATTACCCGCTTTTGACAAGTTTGACGTGATGGAAGTCCTGTTTGAGTACGTACTTACAGGGCTTGGTGTAAATTCTGGGCAGGCTTCTCAGGGAATGGATCTTCAAGTTACTCCACAGTCAATTACTGACAGTGACCCACTTCTGCTTTCTGCAAGCCAATAAAACCTGAATTTGTTTTACATTCCCATCCCTGTGTTTTTCTCTGCAATTAAGTGTTGCTTTTTTATGGCTGCGTCTAATGCCTCGGTGTAAAATATATTATTCTAAAGCAGAAGTGATCGTTTCGCRTGTATCCCTCGGAGTCACCAACTAGGCAAGAAACTGTCACACTGGTCGAACCCATATGGCACTTGCTTGGGACTTGTTAACCATGAAAGCAATGGCATCCTATTTTATCAAGGTGAGAGGGAAAGTTGATACCTTCGTGTTCAGCAAGGAAGTAACACAAATAATAATAGCTATCTGTGGTGAATAACAATATGGACACCCCGCAAACAGCCTATCGGGAAATGCCAGCCAGCTGGAAAATGCAAGTAACAAGCATTTTACATATTCCAATTTGTTCTTCCATTTTCCGCTGTTTAATAAGGGAGAGAAAGTGCTCTGTGTGTGGAATGGAAAAGAGAAATCAGGCAGCAACGGTGCCTTTCCCAGTGTGCACCACTAACAGATCTGTGATGGATGGAGCTCCTCCCGTGCCCCAGCAGGCATGACAGTAACTGTCACCAATCACAAGTAAAACTGAAGTAATTAATAGTGGGGGCACCACCACCTTTCACTCTCATGCAGTTGGCTCCCACTTAAATAATGAGAATCTTAATCCCTTTCTTGACTTGGGCTGGGCTTGATTGTGCCCAGCAATAAGATAATCCTAGCGCAGAGCTGGAGGACCTCCTTGGGGCAAAGCTTAACCACAGGGACACYGATTCCTCGAGTGGAAAGTTGGGGACGGCTCCTAAGCAATCACTGTTGCCATAGCCAGGACTCTCACTGCATCCCGGATCCATAAATTATCTGCATCCTTTTTCTTTCTTTCTTTCTTTTTTTTTTTCTCCTGAATTAAATAAAAGCTGCAGCGACAAGCTCAAAATGTTGGTGTTATTTATTATACCTAGGTGGGAGATAGAGCTTCTTTTATTGCAGTGTAAGAAATACACATCAGCAGATTTGACACAAATCCCTGGCACTCCAAAACCTGCACCAAGACCACTGTCCTCCAGAAAGCCCGGTCCAGGGGAGGCCATGCTGCAAGAAATGGGATGGCAGATCTGGAGGTGGGGGAGAAGGGGAGGAAGGAGTGAGTCAAGAAGCCCAAGTGCTGYGCCCCTGCCAGTCCCGTCACGTTGCTGAGATATTACCGTGCTACAACCCCCCGTGGGGCCTGCCCAGTGTGTTTCTGGCCCCCAGGGACCCCAGCCAGGGYGCTGAGCGTCCAGCCCTGAGCCCCATGCAGGGTGATGGGGCCTAAAGAGCCTTCCCCTGTGCAATAGATCAGCCKAGAGTGAAGAGAATTGCGGGAGAGTAGAGAAAGCAAGAGCGTAGCGCTGCCTGATCCAGCACCGGATCTCTCTCCCCACCGATTGCGTCGAGAACTAGAAGTCTATCACTTCAGCCTAATGGAGCATCATCAACTTACCTCARTGAGGCACTTAATCGAAAGAGCATTTATACCACTCGGATTGCCAGCCGCACTTTATGACAGCTCTTTGTGCAAGAGGTGTCATTGTGCATTTACTTCTTTGTTAGACTAGATTGGAGTTATCAGCGGTTGAGTAAACYCTGCCATTCGCAGGAACACCCTGCATACGTTTGCAGGACAGAAAGAAACAGAACAGGAAAAAAAGACAGAGCTGGTAGAGACAGGCATGACTTTGGCGATAAGGAGAGATGCAACAAAGCTATTCTCCAGCAAGACAAGATGATTTGGGCAATATCCTTAACTGGCGTAATCCCCACGATGGGCTGCATTCACACCACCGTTGGTGGTATCTGTATTTAAGCAAAAAATAAGTAATTCAGAGTAGTTAYCATGCAGGACTGAACATGATTCTTAATGCAGTGAACAGAGATATCTACATACAATTTTCTGAATTTGGCCCTTGTTTCTTGCTATGGGCTGTACAGCAAGCTGTGGGTGACAGCTCTTTATAGCAGGTTTCTAATCTAGGTCCTCATCGGTTTCTAAGCCTGCACCAGTAGTAAGTGTCCCATCCACCTGCAATGCTGCAGTAGATGATCTGAATACAACACCACGCTAACTCACACCAATCTAAGAAATATCCCCCATCCAACACAGGCTGCCATTCAAAATAAGGTRTAAATACCTTATTTACAAATGCAAAGAAGRGGAAGAAAAAACCTCACAGTTGGAGAAACCAGCTACAGGATAAGAGAAGGTATGAGTCCATTTTGCCAATTCCTGTAAGGAAACAATTTAAAATAAAAAAAGAAGTAATAATTGGTCTTCCTTCCTGAAAGCAGACTGAGACATATCCTGAGTTGGAGGAAGAAAATTCAGAGTGAGCCATTCTGAAGAGAAAGRAGTTAGTTTCAGAAAAAATTGTGGAAATCCTGCTAAGTTTAGGAGAAGAGAAGGCAGTTACTTTATTTACCTAAAATTTATACCTATTGTAGCTACTGGATTATACCTAGGTAACCTCAGAGTGAGTGCTGAAAAGACATTGCATTTGTATACAGGGCTGAATAATAAGCATTGCTTAGTCCCTTGGCAAATCCAATTTACACAGCAGAGTTGGACTCACCCTGTGGACTTACCTCCCTTCGTGCTGCAGCACCAATCAGATGTCTCTCCAGACCACTCTACCCAAACTCCACCCAAAGCAGTGACAGCAGGATCCATCCCACCAGCACCAATGAAAAGAGAGGCACCTTCAAAAAGCAAATCATACACCGATTTAGGATGGGGTGAAATAACCCTCTAGAGAGGCCTCTCCCTCTGTTCACCATTGCACGAGTCTAGATGGCGGTTGTAGACAAGCACGTGCAATTTAGAYGGCAAAAATTAAAAGCAATGGACAATTTGCATGAGTGTTTGCTTCAGGTCTTACAGCCTCCAGGACCCTGGCTAAGGCAGTGAGCAGTGTCAGCCGAGGAGCTTCCACCCACCTTGGGACGAGACCTCTGTTGAGCATCAGTGCCCAGCTCTCAGGAAAGTCTTTTTGCTACCTGAGCTCCAGTYTCTCCCTAGTGCTCTTTGCAGAGCCACGAGGCCTCCTTTCCAACAAAACCAACAGGTCTTCTCTTCTGCTTGCAAGTCCCTTCCTGCAGGTAACACCTGAACCGTCCTCCATCCCTTCAGCGTCAGCARCCTGCTGTGGGGCACCCCTTTTAGCCCGGGGCAAGGTCTAAAACCAGGCAGAAAATGTGGATCCCTTTTCCTTAGCATGGTGGAGAGGGAGGGATGGATGAGGGAAGCATGCCCGGTGGCCCAGGGAAAAGCTGGTGGGAAGACAGCAGTTTTCACACTAACCCGCAGGGGGTTTATTTGCCTCTGTTGAAATCCAGTGTGTAATTAACTGGTCTCTGATAACATTTGCCTTGTCAGGATATAATTCAGATCTTATCTTGTCTGACAGCAGCGTTTATGGTGTTAATGCTGGGAAAGAAAGGGGGAAGCTGTAATTGTGGAAACCCTATTTAATTTGAGGATTCTGTTATCTTGTCACACGGGCTGAGATTTCGCTAATAGATTCTGACTCCGGGAAAATTATATGCTCAAATAGATGGGATTTTAACAGACAAGATCCCATTGATATTTATGTGAAAATACAGTAAGCTGCATCTAAATGAAAYGTGGCTTTGCTTAGGAAATCTGTTAAAGCTACGGGTGGCAAAAGGATCCTACTAAGAGCCGCATCCTCCCAGGGTGGCCCAGGAGGTGAACGGAGGATCACCAAAGCAGACGGGGAGTGGTCCAGGGAGTTYTGATAGGTCAGAGGGAGCCTTTGCCCCCATGAATCAGTGAGCATGGGACTTACTGCCACAGACCAGAGAGCAATGAGCTTTAAATGGAGGTCACGTAAGCCCTCATAAAAAGTTTCCAAAACATCAGCTGTGATTTTGTCATCCTGGCCAAGGTCTCACGATACTTTTGGTTTAATCTTGGATTCTTTTTTCAGTTTTTAAAAAAATGTTTGCCATTGCCATGCCTTCTCATAGAAACCCCCTCCTCTGGTTYGCCAAGGGAATTTTGCCACCCTAAAATGAGGATAGAATTGTGAAAACATGCCCTGCCAGAGGAGAATGAGGGAAGAGAAACAAAGCCCACTGCCAACCCTGTCCCGTTAGTGGACAGCACAGTGTCTACTCCCAGCACAGGATGGCAAGGGCAATGGTGGGTGCAGACCAAGGCCACCACAGCCACCCACCCCGGGCTGGAGAGAAGACTCTCAGAGGAGAGGGGCTGTGGGGAGGCGTTTGCAACCACCATGAATGTGTGAACCCCATCTACCACCTGCATGTCCACCCCCAAGCTCAGCTGCTTCCACATCCCCATGGCACATCAGCAGCACATAAGGTGGTTGCATGGAGGGGCAACAGYCAACACCACCAGACTCAGCACCACCTCCTTCTTTGACCAGAGCAGGTATGATGGATCCCTGATGTGGATCCAGCTTGGGTTTATAGGCAATTTGCCTAGAAGAACAAATGCCCACAGAGTATCTACAATACCCTTTACAACCATGTTAGCTAACAGATGACCAATTATTTCTATTTATGACAAAATTATAAACTCTAGCCTACAGAAACCCACTGCGTCTTCAGCAAGACTAYTGATTATCTTGCAGCTTGCTAACAACTATTCTTAGGAGACCCCCCCTCCCTTCAGTCGAGCCTAACTCCAGCACAAATCTTGCAGAAAAAGTTTATTTGTGCGTGTCATATGTGCATGTGCATGTGCAAGGCTTTGAAAGACCCTGCTTGCACTTGAAAAATATTTGCCTGGAAACCAAACTAGTGATAAAGCTGCCTGTGCTTGCTATCAGCCAGGAGCATGAAGCAGATGTTTGCTCCATAGCACTGAAATACTCAAGTCCAATAGCATAATCCAGCCRTGCTGGATTTACCCAACATTTTTATCTTCCTTGCTGTTTTTTCCCCCTCCTCTGCATAAGATAAGAGGAACACCAAAAAAAAAAAAAAATAAATGCACAAATAGCCTTGCTAGTAGATATTGGAGGGGTTTTATCGTTATTATTTATTTATTTATAGCTGATTAATTCTTATCGGTGATGCCAGCTGTCAGCAAGACAAATGTGACACCCCATTAACACCTGATTCCCCAGAAATGCTGCGCAGATGAATTGTGTGTTTTGGTGAGGCACCCGTTTGGTTTGGCTCGGGCCCCGAGGTCCCGACTACCTTGCTTCCCCGGGAGCACTCCAAAGCAGGGGTGCCGAGGAACCAGCCCAGACCCCCCTCCCCTCTCTCCCTGCCTCCCCTATTTTCCGTCAAGAAGGGAGAAGCCCCCGTTGAAATCTCCCTGCTCTTGGACAGCAAGCAGGGATGTGAGAGCCCGTTCTGTGTTTTTTTGTGCTGTGGCGTCTCTGAGTGAGGGCTTTGCAGAAGCGACAGAGGATGCGAGGGACTGAGCTYTGACAAAGCCTGACCGAGACTGGCTGGAGCCCAGCCCAAAAGCTGCACTCRGCTGAATTTCAGCCAGAGCTTCCCACCAAAGCTGTGTCCTCGTGACTGAGTTTTGGGTGTTATTCCAGCCCAAAAGAGCTTCTGAGGACCAGGAGTGCTAAAGAAAAGGGGAGGACAGATGCTGCCACAGCACTCAATGCTTCCCGTAAGTCCTGCTCCACCTTTCTGAACTCTGAGCCATTTTAAAGTCATTTCTCCCCGCAGCACCCTGGGGAGAGGGAAGGGTGCTCTTAAGCACCTGTCCAGAGAGGGAGAGCATATTCTGCATATGGCATGGATCACTTTTTTCAAACCAGCCCCTCTCCAGTCTGTCTGCTCCTGTCTTACAGAGGGACATAATAGTGGCTGCTGGTAAGGTCAGCCCAGTGTCTGAGGACAGAACATGAAGGGAAGAAGCAGGTGGGAACAAAAGGAAATTTTTTTATTAAATACCTGTGTTTCTGAACTATTTACACTGGGCCAGATTGATCTGTTTTTCCACTGCCATCATGAAAGTGCTGTAAAAACCCAGGTCTGTAGGAGCATCATGTCACACGCTCCTGTCTCAGCAGAAACCCGGCCGKCTGCTTACAGCCCAGATCAGACGTCACGGCTGCTCCCAATCAGGCTGGAGCACTGGAGAAGTCTGGGATCAAGGAACATGAAGCCATACRGTAACAAGGCTGGAATGGGCAAGGGTTCATATCCCAAATACTGGGATCAGCACCATGGGATCTTCAGCAARATGGGGCTCTGACTGCAAGGGATGGTCTCCAACTCTTCCCCATGCTATGTCCAGGGGGTACATGGAGCTCAGTAGGGCACACCATCAGTGCCCACTCCACATTTGTCACTGCATCTCGTCTCCCCGTCCCCAATTTGAACACAGAGATAACTGTACCCCTCTTGCCTGGGCAACTGAGGTGCTCCTCTGGCCTTCCCAGAGGTGACATGTGTGACGTTGCCTTCAGCAATGGGGACATCGGCACTGCTGGGAAGTGCTGCAGGGCAAYGGCTGCTTTCACCTCCCTGTTGCTTGTGTCGGTGGAGAGGGTGATACGGAGAGGGTGATACATGAATGCGGATGGCAGAGAGAGATTTCATTATGCAGAACAAGTCCCACGTGCTGTGTTGCTCCCACAAGCAATAACTTTCCCCTCCCGCCACCATCCCTTTTGGAGGTGATGGGGAATGCATCTCTGTGAGTTACGGCAGGAGGAGCCGGGATAGAGGGATGACGGATTGGGTGAATGCAGTCCYCGCTAGGAAGAGGGAAGCTGTCAGGACAGGCTCTGCAGTGGTTACAGACCTTGTTYTGATTTTTTTTTCCCCTCTCTGAGTCTGTTTAGAAATGGCAGCTAATGGAAAACAGCTCTGGGGCCTTTCTTTAATAAGCAGTTTGGACTGATTTTTCCTTTGTAGTGTAGCCCAATTTCTCCTACAAGAAGAAAGGAGTGGAGTGCAGGTCTGGGCAGTGGACAGGGTCCTGCAAAGGGCAGCTCACTCAGAGCACCCACACTGTGCCTCACACTGGCTAATTCTGTTAGGAATTGCTGTCTGCTATCTCCCCACCCTCTTGGAGGGTGCTCGGAGGACACCGATGGATGATGCCAGGCTGTCCTGCTAGACAGACAGCCTTTGTGAAAACTGCAGCAGAGAAACCCCAAGGACTTTGTGCCATTTGAGCAGATTTGATCAGGCTGCTCTCTAATTTCAGACTGCTGTTTTCGGGCACATGGTTGCCCAAGCACAGGCAAATATAACTGGAGTATGGAGGGGCTACAGGCTTGACCGACAGCATAGCAGGAACATCTGACCTTCCAGGGCACCTGATCCTGGCTGGGGGTCCCACTTCGGGTCCCACCCCCTCAAGGCTCCTCCTCGCAGTCGTCCCATGAGGAACCTGACAGCCCTGGAGATAACAGTTAGCAATGGGCTCTTATGGTTTGCTGGCCTTTAGGAACCTGGGCATAAAGCATCATCTCAAAACCACATTGCAAATCCCATCCTATGCATGGTGATGTTGGGCTGACATGGACCTCAAATTAATCTATTATTTTTCTGATTCCTTATATGTCAATGGGTACCTAATTCCCTTAGCCAGCTCTGAAAATCCCAAGTCCGTAACTCTGTATGTTTACACATGTTCCTATCCCCCATCAAATCCGACTCCAAAAATTAGGTTTTGGTTTAAACATTCACTTTCTGCATGCTGACTCAGTCCTATTTCTTATGCTTCCACTTCTCCGAATCTCTAATTAGAAGACAAATATTCATCTTCTTCGCCTAGTTGCTGTGAAGCTTAACACCTTCATGTTTGTTTGCAAAGTGCTTTTAGATGCTTGCTTGAAATGTGTTTTAAAAGTTAAACTTAATCTGTGTTACGATTCTTACACCCAGAGCCTTACAGATGGTGGTTAAAAATGAGATTTCTCTCAGTACGACATAAGCATTATCCTAGCACAGAGCCCCTCTCCTGCTGCACTATGCTGAGATACCACTAATGCTGCTGGTTAACTCTGGAGAAAATCTGAGGGCCAAATTTTCATACTGTCCCCCAAAAAYATAGGGCAGCCTCCCATCTTTTCCACAGCCTGCTGTGAAAGTGGGCTGCTTTGCTTCAACGCCCTCTCCTACCTCCACGCCACCGGGGATGTGCCCATCCTCACTGTCTTGCCAAGAGTGCTGGTGGACRAAAGTGCTGCTGCCTCTCGAGCGAAGGCTTGAGACGATGCTGCTTTTGAAGGAGGCAGGTAGTCCTTGTGGGTAGGGCACCTGCAGACTCAGCTCCTTTCTTCCTGCTTTCCTTCTCACTTTGGCCTTTCGGTGGCTCAAGGAAAGAAGATATGATGCTTCCCTTCATTGGGGTAACACCTTGGAAACTCTAAAAAAAAAAGAAAAGAAAAAAAAAAAGAAGTATTGCTGCAAACCCTTGTTGAGACACTATTCACAGGAAGCATCCATTTAAGCCACTTGCAAGACAAGAGGACTTGGGCTCCTCGGCTCTCCAGCCACCGTGACGAGGCAGTGCAGCAGCCTTGAGTGGGACTCAGTGGGACACATGGCCGGGAAGCTGAYCCAGGGAAGGGGAAGCAATGGGAAAGATGCCCTACGTCCTGCTCTCAGCAGTGYAAGGAGAGCCAGGCAGCTAAATCGTGTGTGCTGTCTGGAGATTTTGTGACTTGTGTGTCATGGAGTGAGTTTTAAATAGCCTTGGGCACAGCAGTTATTTCCTTTATTGGTCTGAAGAAATCATGTTCAGGATGGAGGTAGCCTGAACTGGTGAAAGAAAGGAAACAGTGATTCACAGACAACTTAAGCAAGAGGAGCTCTCATTTTCATTGGAAACATGTCAACATTTTGGCACAACATCCTGCTTGAAAACAAATAAAATGTCAACCGAAAGCCAAGGTTTTTTGTTTTCCCAGTGAAATATTGAAATTTGCAGCAGGAAGCAGGCAGATCTCATGGAAAAAAAAAAAAACCACACAAAAACCAAAACAATCTGTCAAAAGCTTAACAAATTCCAGCCTTGGTAGGGAAACCTCCTGACCACAGTCCCCTCTCCAAATGCCAGTCCCAAAAACCGTGTCCCCCCCTTGCCGCGGTGCTGACCCCCACCCGGCAGCAGAGGTGCAGCTCTCCGGAGGAGGATGCCGAGAGCTGGATCCCGTGGGCGGGAGCTCACTCAGCAGAAAACCATCACAGCAGCCTAAATGGATGTGTCGCAGCAGGCAGGCAAGGGTTTATGGGCAAACCTTATAAGAGGTTGTAAGTTGTATGTCTTCAGGCTGACTGTTCGTGTCTTTTTTTCCTTAGGGAAGAAAAGCCTGTTAGTTAAGAGAGTTCCTTCTAATTCCATTGAGACAAAAATTATGTTAAACTCCCAGGAAAATCTATTTTGCTCCATCTTCAGCTGCTTGCTTTTTACCAGTTCTGTCTCTAATGGAATTACGGAGATACTTTTGAACAGCACAGAGCCTTATCTTAACCTTTGGTCTCTCTTTGGAAATGGTTTAGTGCAGTTCTCTTATCTAGACAGAATTAAAGGCCTCATGACGTGTTTTTCTACCACTATCCACTCCTCCCCACCCCCTTCAAAAACGCTGCATACTTTAAATCATTAGAACAAAAAAAAACCTTTGATTTTGAAAGCAKAAGTTGTTCCCAAGAAAAGCTGATTGGTAAAATATTGTCCTTTTGTGAAGGGGGGTTGGAAAGTTAATGAGCCTTCCACAGGCGGCTGGCAAAAAATGTGGAAGGAAACAAAAGCTGCTTGTGGGGCAGGTCTGCTGGAAAGTCTTTGAAAAATGGCCTGAACTGCAGATTAACTCTGTTTGTTTTGTGTTCGGTATTGTCTCGCCTGCTTGCCGTGGGGGCTGATSAGGCCTTTGCTAAATGCATGGAGCTATTTGCTTAGCTGTGCTGTTGTTTCTCTAAGTCCTTCCACTTAAATGCCTCTGTTTTATAAGTTTTCATTGAGTGGTTTTTTTGCTGCGTGGCTTTAGCGCAGTCGGCATTGCTGTGGAGGCAGTGTTGTCTCATGAATAAAGCACTACATTCAAGCAGAATTTAAGATATGTACCTCTTCCCTTTCCTGTTTGTCTCCCTTATCTGATGGATCAGCTCCGTTATTGTATGGGACTTCAATTCTGAAATGCAACCCCCTCTGTTGCTGGCGAGAGCGACAGAGATTTCTGCAGGCGTTGCTCACCTACGCTCATAAACACTGCCTGAAAGCATTTGATTTGCAGAGGTTAAATGACCTCTCTGCTCCTCACTCCAGCCCTAACCTGCAGTGTGATCTGGGACACATCAATTCACCTTTCTCCATTTCTTTTCCTGCACCATCTTTTGACTCTAGCTGGGRAATCCGGCGCTCTGGACTGTCGCTCACCACTTGCAGTGTCTCACGAGCAGAGCACGAGTGGGGTTATCGTAATGTGAGGCAGCTGTAACCAGGACACAGCAATGGGAATATGCCTGGGGACTCAGGCAGTGCCAGCAAGGTGCTGCAGAGCATCCCTCTGCCCAGGGCAGCCTCCAAGCCCATACCTGCRACGGCACCGTGAGCACCGCCTTGGGAATCTTGGGGAGATGCTGGGTGCTTGAGACCCCCTGTGCAGCTCCCAGCCAGCTCCTTTCCTGCCAGGCTGTGATGTCCTCCCAGRTCAAGGGTGGGCTGCCTTCATGGGTCATTGGGAACCCCCTTGAAGCCTTGGGAGCAGGCTTGGGCTTGGCTCGCAGCAAAACAGATTTAGCGTGAATTGAGGCTTTGTTTCCCACGCCAGGAATGCTCTCGGCAGCTCTACTGAGCACCCCCACGGCCTGCCCTCCATTTCTCTTAGAAAAACCTTTCTGGCTGGCAGCAGAGCCTGGCACCATCAGGACAAGAAGTAGAGGTTTTGCTCTTCCAGCTGAAAAAAAACCAACCGAGAGTTAATCCCATGCATTTGACAAACATTTACAGGATGAGACTTATAGAGAGGGGCTGAATACGAGTATCCTGCACCACAGCCCCATTGCTTCACCCTAAGTCCTCGTCTTCCCCATTTGCTCTGCCTTCCTCACAGTTCCTTGCAGGGAGCATCGTTTCTGGGCATTTTTGTACAGCACTTAGCACAGAGGGGAATTGTGGAAAGTGATGGAAGAGTCACCACAATTTATTTAATAAATAGTAATACAAGGAGAGTGGCTGCTGCGGTGTGATTTCACCTTGAGAGCTGACCCCAGCAGCACTGCCATGGTCGGGTCAGTAACACCCACGCGCAAAATGCGTGTGAAAACGGTCAGGAGAGTTAAATACCAGATGTCAGAAGATGCTTGATGGAGTCGTTAGTGAAAGCAGTGAAGTGGGCAGCGCTTGGGGGAATTAATGAAATCGTTCAGCCCTAACGCCAGGAAGAGGGGAAGAGGGACGGCGCCCGGGAAGGGATGATATGAGATTTAGAAAGAAATGAGGAGTCAATGAGGTGGAGACGTGCGGAGAGGCCACGGCGGAGGTTTCTGCTCTAATAGCAAGAACATGGGGTGGGAGAGGGGGCCAGGACCCAGCCCAGGGGGTGCGAGGGGTGATTTGGAATGCAATGGCCTGAAGCAGAGAACTGAAATGCAGCCTCACCTTGGGGGTACTGGGGCAGCAAGGAGATGCCTCGGGGGCATTGCACAGAAGCAGAACTTCAGAGAAGTAGAATAAAAGAAAAAAAGGCCATATTCAGAGCAAGTGGGACCCATTCGGTTATTAAATCTGCTTCAAGTAGGGATGACTGACCAAGGCTTCTGTGCAGGTTGTGAATTACTGGGTTTTTTTAAAGAACACATCTTCACAYGCACACAAAACCAGCAAGAAAAGTTTGAGGCTTTTTCCTAGAACAACCCCAGTAATTTGAATGATGACAGAAAGACAAAGGACACAAATCCAGGTGGTAAATCAGTCCAGAAAGAGCAGCAGGGTRCCACAGACCTGTTCTCCTCTTGCCCCATTAAGCACTTCTATAGCCCAGGCTGGGGGCAGATGAATTTGCATTTAAACCTTTCTTCCCCCTCCAAGGTGGCACTTTCTACCTTATGCTTCTTTGAATCAGGAGATGCAGAATTGCCAAAGGAAAATAAAATAAAATGTCATCTTTTTTATTTAATATTTAACTGCTGCTTAGACTCCTTCAAGAAAAGACCCTGATATTACTGTTTGGATTGAATTATGATGGCTCCGCCTGAAAGTTATATATTGCTGGTGCTCCATTATTCATTAATCGTAGCTTTTCCTGTCAAGATCAACATGTACTTCTCAGCTGGTGCCTTGACTGCGTAATGCCTCAGATAGGGAGGGAATGTAAAAAAGATGCCTCTTAATTGTTTGGGGATTTCAGACATGGCTTTTAAAATGTCAGTGACGGTTTCTGAAAGATGGCATCCTTTTCCCTATGAGCTCTAGATTGCCAACAGATGTTAACAGCCCCCGGCTCCACCCGATACTTTATGAACTATAAAGAAAGTAAACAATATCAGGATACAGGCAGCGAGGTCTGCTTGTAAATTCATTCCTGGGGAGCAGCAAAAAAACACAAACCTGGAGATTCGGTGCAGCCTGCAACACCGCTCATTGTGCCAAGGTGGAAAAAGATCTCGGGCTTTCAAAGAGTGATGAAGCTGCCATCAGATGGGGAAGTTTAGGGGGAAGGAWATAAATTTAGGGCATTTTCTGGGCTGCTTTGTACTGCTGCAGCTCAAGGGTGAGCACTCCTGGGTCAAATCCTCCCTCTCTGACAGACCTCACCTGGGTGAGCCATTTGGCATCTCTGCGGTTCAGCTCCTGCAGTGGGGGATGAAGGTGTTGGAGATCAGACAGCACGCATGCTCTGCAGGAAGGGATGCCCCGTCCTGTAAATTTTGGACTTATTCTCTTGCATTTCTCCACCAAAATTACTGCTATTTCATTGCTTAATCAGCTCTTCAGGATACAGATTTCTCATCAAATCTTAACTTCCCAGATTTGGAGAAGTCTGGTTTCCAGTGTGAAAATACGAGCACAACTCACACCATTGTTCAACGAGGAAGAGGACGGAGGAGAGCAGGGTAAATGTGCCCYTTGTCAGAGCAGCTCGTGGTTTCACCCGGGCAGCTGGAGGTAGAGGCTGGTGCGGGATCCCAGCGCTTCCCACACAGGCTGTCCTYGGGCAGCTCACCAATGTCCGTGTGTCTGTCACGGCATGCTATGAGCCGAGAGCTGCTCAGAGGAGATATCCCACCCACCAGCCCTTCTCTAAGCTGCTGACCACAGTGTCAGCGTGTTGAGAAATGTTGTTTTCCTCTGCTTTCTGCAAGCAGGACACTCTTCAGGACATAAGATGGTGCAACATAAGGTGGTGCAGCCAAGAAGGAAAAACTAAAGGTTTCAGCAGAGCTGGAGCTAGTTAATAACATGTACTGAGGATGAAGAACCCCTGTGATAGCCCCCAAAAGACCCAACAGTGTGCGGGTCTGCAGCATGCGGCATCCTCGGTGTCTGCACACACCAGCGCAGGGGGTGTTGTACCTGTACGTGGGCGATGCCTGCCTCGGACATAGCCGTGGCTGGGAGCTCGTTTGCGTGGCCGTGGTGCTACAAGGCATGCAATCCGCTCTGCTCCATCCGCTGCCCCTCTGCAGGCTTTGCTGTCCCTGCAGGCAGCAATAGGAGGGCAGGGCTTAGCTGTGCCCCCTCCCTGAAGGAAAACATAATGTCCCCGAGTGTCCCTCGGACATTGCGGCTATTTTCGCAGTCACTGAGCATGTTTATTATAGGGCAGATGGGAATCTAGTATTCAGTGGCAGCCCCGTGCTCCCCTCACTTGTCCTTCAGTTTAATGGGATACAGGCATAAATCATAGATGTGATACTGCACATGGGCTCTGGCTATATTTTTTTTATAAAGAACATTTGCTCTGATTTATAGAGCACTGGGTTTTGAATTAGTCTAGCTTGAAAACTGAATCAAATCTTTCCATCAAGTCTGTTTTTTTGCATTATGAATGGCTTAGCTGTTTAGTAATGGAATGCCGATCAGCCATTGCTTCTCTCCATAGGCAATGCTGAGAAGATCATTTCGGAACATAGACTCTGTGATTAACTGAAATGAACTGTAAAATTGTATTTTGTTTAAAGCTCTTTCTTTTGCTGGGAGATTCCTGAGCGGATTGTGGAGTCACCTTGCTGGTGGCATGAAGGGGGTTAAAGGAGGAGGGGGGCGCAGAGGGAAGAGGCATGCCTGAACTGGTCACCTTATCTCTGCCAGAGTTTTCTCATGTGTAAAACAAGGATGGGCATTTCCTAAGTTGCGGGGATGTCTTAGCAGTTAGGACCAGATCTGAGATCTGGCCTACGCACTTGCACAGAAGGGTAATAGCTCTTTCCTTACTTTAGGAGCAGACTGTTCTCCCTGCCTGGGGGAGGTGAACCGTGTAGGCATGGCACTCCTGGCACACAGTTTGCTGGAGCCAGCCGTCATCTCCGCGAGCCTGTATCCCCTTGTAAACCTCAGCTGCACTTGGAGCTGCTTTCTGGCAGATGCAACACAGACCCGTACTTTCCATGCAAGCTGCACTGTGCACAAGCCACGCGCGGGGCTGGTGCAGCTCCTCGTCGCAGCTATCGCTATAGACACGCTTTAGATGGCAAGTAAAAAAACAAGATGCAYGGTTACTTGTCCCCCAACCACTCTCAAAGCCTGGCTTGGTAAAGAGCACCCTCCCACGGATACGAGCAGCGGGTCCRAGCTGACCCAAGACCCTCAGCCAGAACTTTCTGCACCAACCTCAG
The DNA here is from genome assembly GCA_030449065.1 of Oceanodroma leucorhoa. NCBI lineage: Eukaryota > Metazoa > Chordata > Aves > Procellariiformes > Oceanodroma > Oceanodroma leucorhoa. The sequence continues at coordinate 5,658,188 of JASVER010000056.1, read as the reverse complement.
RGTTTCACTGGAGCTCCACCAGCCCCTGTGGAAGACACATCCCACCCTAGCGTGAAAGATGACAAATGCTCAAAAAAMCCCCTGTGTCCCCAGGTCAGTCAGACTGCTGTTAATTACCCTCCCCAACAAAAGTGGGTGCCTTCTTTMTAGTCAGAATTTGTCACACTTCAGTTTTAATGAACCTTTCTCCATGGAAGGCCCTTGACACCAAGGTGTGCTGGTTTTGGCTGGGGTAGAGTTAATTTTCTTCATAGCATCTAGTGTGGGGCTACGCTTTGGATTTGTGCTGAAAACAGTGTTGATAACAGAGGGATGTTTTAGTTACTGCTGAGCAGTGCTGACATAGAGTCAGGGACTTTTCTGCTCCTCACCCCACCCCACCAGCGAGCAGGCTGGGGGGGCACAAGGAGTTGGGAGGGGACACAGCCGGGACAGCTGACCCCAATGACCCAAGGGACATCCCACACCATATGACATCATGCTCAGCGTATAAAGCTGGGGGAAGAAGACGGAAGGGGGGACATTCAGAGTGATGGCGTTTGTCTTCCCAAGTCACCGTTACGCGTGATGGAGCCCGGCTGTCCTGGGGATGGCTGAACACCCACCTGCCCATGGGAAGCAGGGAATGAATTCCTTGTTCTGCTTTGCTTGTGTGCGCGGCTTTTGCTTTACCTATCAAACTGTCTTTATCTCAACCCACGAGTTTTCTCACTTTTACTCTTCCGATTCTCTCCCCATCCCACCGGGGGGGAGTCAGCAAGCAGCTGCGTGGGGCTGAGCTGCCGGCTGGGGTTAAACCACGACAAAAGGTGACAGAGCTCTACACCTTCAACTCATATTTTTGCTTTGTCACATACACAGGAGCATAAATAAGCTGTTTTCAATCAAACAACCCAAGGTTCTCCAAACCTTTCATATTCAACTGGAGTGAATTATTTAGTGAATTATTTTGCTGTATTTAATGAGTTCCAGTTTGATTTGACTACGTATAACTTTACAAACATGTTCTGTCTGCTCCCATCCATCTCAATAGCAGCTTTGAGATATTCCTTTAAAGTCATGTTTAGTGGCTTTAGGTTAGGTCTCATTAATACAGTAATGATTTTACTAAAGAGCTCACATGCTAAACCTACTCTGCAGAATACATTAGCGAAATCACTTCAAATGGGCTGAAATAAATAACTTTCTGGAGCTTTCGTATGCAGCTCCTGAACATCTAAGCAGATATATAGTCAAACGGTTAAATGAAATCCATGTTTCTGTATAGAAAACTGATGTAATTCCACGTGAGATAATGTCAGGACAGACACAGGGGCATGGGCACAGGCTGGCAATGGGGAGGAAAGGGTTCCCGTCTCATCTCAGCTACTGTCATATAAATTTGGGCATTTTACCTGATGTGCTTGGTGCCTCGGTTCTCTCTCCCACCCTCCGTTCAGCCTCCCTGCGTGGGTTTTGCCTTCGTTAGAGGCTCACCTCCACATCCCTACACACATATATAAAAATAGTAATTGAGAAAAATCAGAAGGAAAAAAAAATAGTTACGTGAATATCAGACTCCAAGTTGCCTGTTTTCCTTCAGATTTGTGTCTCATGGGTGACGGTGAGTTCTGGTTGAGACTTTTCATGTCATTAAGTCTCCCCTGTCTTCCTCCCCGCTAGCCTGTGCCGCGGCTCTGACRTCTAATCGAGTCCGTGATGCTGCTGCAAGCTTCACTCAGGCCATTTGTGGGGACTTTCTCCTCTGCTCAGCCGCTATTGACAGGAGATGGCAGAAACATCATGAGCCTCTATTCCTCTGTCAAACTGGCTTGAAAACAGCTAACACATTCAAAAGTTACAGGGGTAACTTCTGAAAGTAGAAAACACAGTAGAAAACATTTTCTACAAAAAAAAATTGTAGAAAACACAAATATGCTTACACGTAGACACAGCGAGCAATTTCTTTTGAGCTTAATTTCCTTAGGAAAATGGAGTAAACATCTGCAGAAAGTTTTCCTATATACAAAGTCATATCTGTGTGTAGGATCTCACCAGGAAGACCGTGTTGGTGGTCAACTGACAGGCACAGCAGCAACGAGTGGCAGTGCCCCTGCCTCAGTTTCCCTCCTGGCAGGGTAGGRATGGTGATGCTAACCCCCTTTTTTTAACTTATTTTGAGACTGACATATGGAAGAGCTACCTAAGAGCAAGGCACTCAGTATTAACTCACCGGTAGCCAATTTTGTACCTGGGAACAATATGTGTGTGATTGTGCTGGTGCCAGTAGATTGCGTTTCRTAAGGGTGTCCCTGGAAGGAGCCAGAGCTGGGATCTTTCTCAGTGGGAACAACCATGAGCTGTGATGTATCACTTCACTCTGGAAACATTTATAGCATGCTCCTCGCAGTGGGCATCTGCAAAGCAGCTTCTTAAGCTTTTATCACAGCAGGGTAATATTGACAACCAATGAACTTTCCCTTTCCGTAGCAGTTAGAGAGGGATAGGTATTAAAATCCTCCACCCGCTCRGCTCCCCGTCGACTTTCATCCGTGCTAAGCAACTGGCTTACCACGGGGTTACGTCTCGCCAGGAGAGAGGTGTTCAGCAAGGCACTGTGCCGGAGGAAAGCGTCCAAGGGGACGCAGCACACCAGCCCCGGCCACCCCAGCTGCTGTGCACCGGGGGACAGTGCCCTCGGGGTGGGGGGAAATACCCACAGGTTTCCCTAGAGTGGGGAAAATCATCTGCAGCTGCAGGATGACACCCAAAAAACCCAATTGCAGCACCCACCTACCCAACTTACACCCAATAACCCTACTGCAGCACCCACCTTACACCCTGCCCAAACTGGTTACTGTCAGGGTGGGTCCACCGGACTGCGTGGGGCTGTGCCAATTTACACACCCCAAGGCACGAAACCACCGGTGGGAGACAAGTAAGGGACCACAAAGGTGTCCTTATTCCTAGGGACTGACAAGCTTGGCACTGGGACATGGCAAGGAAGAAGCTATAAAGGTGGAATAAAATAAATTCAGACAAACACGGTATGTCCCTTTGATACTTTGCCTCTACTCTGTCTGCCTCTTCCTGTCTGTCTCTTCTCTTTGCTCATGACTTCAGCCAAAGGTCATTAAATCAATAAGCAGATTTCCTGGTATCCAAATATTTGGGGTCAGGATCTTTTAATACAAGCAAGGGACTGTGCCCCTGCATATGAGCGCAGCATCCAGCACATCGCTGTATTTATTATCGTGATCGTTGTTATTGAAATATCACTCACAATTCCTTTATCGATTTTGGCACACAAAGCGGGGATTCAAATCTGTGTTAAAATAACAGCTTCACTGCAGTGCTCAGTATTCATGGGCAGGGAGCAATAACACTTACTGGAATGAAAGGCTCGGGGTGCTGCAGGGTGGCACAGCAACGCTGTGAGAGAGAACAGTCATAATTTTGGACTAGACTCCATTGCATGGTTTTGGGAAGGGGTCTGGAAGAGGAGAGGACCAAGAGTTGGAGGGGTCTCCAGAGTGGGATGCCCACTSGAGATGCATGGCGCGGCACTCAGCCCCTAAACATCTCTACATTTGCATCCTTCTCCCTAAAAAACCGGGGAACCTACTGTTTAAAAGCTCCTGGATCACCACTCCCAAGACAGAGCGAGGCTGCCTCCTTTCCAAAAGCCGGTCAGCGAGCTGTTGTTCTGGCAGACGAGCACACGTCTTCGGGGTCAGCTCCTGGAGCTGTCACATYTGGGTGGCCGCAGACGTCCCGGGGGCAGAGCAGGGCCTCGTGTGCGTGCACGCGGGAGGGCCGGGATGCACAGACTCCAGCTGTCCAGTTTGATTCATGTTGCAATTTCAGAAGCTCTGAAAYATGGTGTTATTTGTATAGAAAAAGCCAATGCAGTGACTTTCCCAATAACTTTCTGTTGAATGATCCTGCATTCAGGCCCGAGGAAAGGGAACATTAGCAGCTGGCAAGGCAAAAAAAGATATTTTTAATTTTACTTTTTTTTTCCCCCTCCTCTAAAATGCATTACCTCCAAAGGCAGAGCCTGAGCGAGCAGGGAAGAGCAGCGAGGTTACCAGCAGCCCTCGGCACGGCCAGGGCAGAGCTGCCGCCTCGCAGGGAGCAAGGGCAGGACAGGCACGGCTGCTCCAAAAACACCGCGCCCTCTCTGCTTTTCATTCTCCACATGCATCTTTTGGGGGTGAATATAACCTCTCTCTCTCCACAGTATCCTAAATTGTTTCTCTATCTAGCTCTCTACTTAGGTTTCCAGCTATTTATCTGCTCGTATTGACTAGATTAGATAAAGATTTAGGTGTAAGGACAGATGGAGATGGATGGGTAGAAAGCTACCCAACCATCCATCTGTTCCTCCACCTATCCATCTTGCTTCTTAAATCCTGATACATTTCCCATCATAGGGAGCGAGCTCTCCTCCTAGATGAAGACTGAGGATAGATAGATGGATGGCTAAGTAGATCTTTATTTAATCTATCCATCTATCTATCCTCCCAGACTGACCTATCAGCCCATCTCGCCTCCTAATTTTTTCTCTGCCTGTCTATGCTCAGAAACCCTGATCCATCCAGCTCCCAGTTAAGGATTTACTACAGCTTCTCTCATCAAAGAGCAAATGTGTTTGACCCTTTTCATTACCCATAAAATTACTTGCATTGCTCCTTGTTTTTGCTATAGTTTTAATGGAGAGAAGCAGAGCCTGAAAGCTAGCAAATACCCAGGCGCTCTCTCCAATTAAAGACCAGGTTAATCATCACCAGCGAGCCAAGAGCACCACGCCTGCAGCTACGCAGGGTGCAGCCGAGGGTGCACGAGGGAGCCCAGCCCAAAAGATCATATAAAAAAACCCCATAGCTCCCCTAGCATCAGTGGATCACATCCATTTGGATGGCACCAGCTTATAAATTGCTAGTTGAAAGCAGCCCTCCACTGGGCAATTTTCCCATGAAGGAGTGAAGATTTGGTTCTGCAACTTCTTGATGTGGGTCTGATTAAACAGCCTGCTTCCGTCCTCTCTCTCTCACGCCATGCCGGGTAATTTATGACGGCTCACAACACACTATTGTAAATGTTCCCTATTGCTCGGGCAGCACTCTTCCCTCCCTGGTACACTATTCCCCCACTGAAGAGAAATGAGCTCAGCTAGTGACGATTGCTGCTGCCCTGGAAAAGGTTCCAACGAGACTATATTACACCTTAAAAACCAAGAAAATTAAAGGGGGAGGAGAAAAATATTGACCTGGAGGCCAATTAAGGCACAAGGAGGAAGCTGGGACTTTAGAAAATTACTATTTGGTAAAACTGAACTTTTGCACAGAGGAGGCTATATCAAGCCCCCTCCTTTCTGCCTGCCTCTGGGACATTTTCATCTTTGTTCATGTTTCAGCCTTGATATTTGCAAAATAAAAGAAATTTCTGGTTTGAAACGATTCTGTATTTCACAATGTTGAACTGATTATCGTGAAATTAATTATTACAAACATAAAGTTAAAACAGCAGAAATGGAAACAAAAACCTCCCCCAAATTGCCAAGGGAATTATTTGCACAGATCAAAAGCAATTTACTCTGCCAAGCTTTCACATTGCAAATGGTATTCGAGAGCTCCTCTTTCCATTCCAGCATGGAGGAGGTTTGCTGAAGTCAAAACATTTGGCAGGGCAGGAAAATTTTTCCTCATCCAGTTTAAGTGTCTCGTTACTTTGAGGCGGAGGGGGTCTCAGCAAGTCGGGGAGTGAGACCCAGGGGCAGCCCCAAGAAAATGCCAGGGATGAGGCACCAGCATGTTCCCGTGTGCACATCTAATATCCATATTGCAAACTAAGGACCAGGAGCTGAGGGTGGGACTGCCTGGCTGGACGAGGCAGGAGCGTGGCCCAGCAAGGGTGAGGTGCCTTGGGTGCAATATATTTAGGGAACTGCCAGAAAAAATGCCCGGGCAGGTTGGAGGGGCCAGATCTCCCGTCCCAGGCAGTTTGTCCTTCATTTCCTGAGCTACAAATTCACTTGGACACATGTTCTGAATTTAGAAACAAGCACATTCAGTGGAATTCATATTTTATGAGGTTCCTTTTAGGGGCGTATTGTAAAAGAAATTACTAAATCTGATTTTTCCATTCTTTCCATTCTCTTAAAACTAGTTAACGAGCGTCAGGAAACATAAAATGACCTGCTTAGGCTGTACCATGAACCAGGAGGTTCAAGAGCCTGCGAACATCCCAGAATTTACTATGTGCCAACGAGACATTAAGGATTAGAGTATGGCTTTTCCTCCCACGGCAGTCCAGGAGAGCTTTGCCGTTATCACCCCGAGCCAGGTTTGGGGAGGAATCAAGTTAAATATTACAGTCCTGGAGATCCAGGAGTGTGTTCCACCCCTGCTGTGTGGTCCTGGCATTGGGGTTTCCATCTTCTACTTTATTTTTCATTTACTCTTACAAATGGCACACACAGAATTACATCCAAAAAGGTTGAGGCTGTGAAGTTCCAGCACTCAGACCTTTGACAGCTCAAGTCTGCCATTTTAATACTTGTAGATATAGAGAAATATGCGCATATATACACTTAAGCTGTCCACTTAGTGCTGACAAAATGTCAGGGCCTTACCATTTCAGAAGTGACTCATGGTGTTTCGGCTGCCCAAGCGGATAAACTGGAGAGACACGATGCAGATATGCTGTGGGTGCAGAAAGCCGCAAGCCCCGCTGGCTTCCCCCAAAAGCTTCTCCCCCGAAATGAAGGGTCTTCAAAACCACAGCTCCCCTTCGAAAATAAAGGCAATATTTGTGTCCTTGGCTATGTCTGCATTAATGACTACATTATATGAGTTTGGAGGGGTGCTTTGGGCTGGCCCCAGACCTATCCCATGCTCTGGACATGGCCGGGATGATCCCGGAGCACATCTTCTCATCCAGGGGCATTGGACAGGATCCAGTCCATGCTCTCCAGGATGACTCCAGGGTGTGAATCAAAACACAGCCGATGGGGACAGCACATCCTGATCCCAACTAAGACACTAATAGAGATGTCCCCAGAGGGCCAAGTCGCCATCCCTCACCCCCAGCCAAAGCTCAGAGGTTTGGAAATTCAAGCGTGCAAAGTTTCTCTCCACCCACTCTAATCTATAAATCATCCCCTAGCCATTTGTTTTGGGGAAATATATAGTTCCTGCCACAACCACTGTGAGATAAAGCATTGTAAGTGTTACAACACGCGGCTAATCCCTTTAATAGATCTCTTGCTATTAATTTCAGTACTTGCTTTGGCTTTGCCAGGCCCTGTCATTATTCCTGTGGATTATGTCTTCAAGGTGGCCTATCTGCTTTATCCAAATACTTTTCATATTTCAAACTCTGGAGCGCACTTAGCATTCAGCACAAACCAGCCAAACACCTTGCAGAGCCGCTGAACTAGCGAGGCATAAATCTGCCACCCGTCTTGCGGCGAAACAAATGGCTGCAAGTGAAAAGGATGAGGGCTCCGTACTGTACCATTTAGCAGCAATGATCTCCAACGCGGCTGCAGATAGGTACAATTTGCTTGCTCGTTGAATAGCGGGATGGCGCATTTTCTCAGCAGCCTTATAGGACAGTTCGGAAAAGAGTAGCGTTGACCTGAGAGTCGCCAGAACAAATCTGGTCCCGTTTGCACCCTTATAATTGACCTGCTTGGGCATATTGAAGGTCAAGTGGCAAAGTTTCCTTTCTGATCTAATCACAGATGGATTTTTAAGAGACAACGGAGAGCAATTGAGGAGCCTCTATGTCCTTCCCAGAAGTTAACGGGCCCTGACGCCTCTCAACCTGGTGCTGAGACATCCAAGCTTCAAGGATGAGTATCCAACTGGTGTCCCCCCATAGCCCTCCTGGGTCCCTGGCCACCAGCCGGCTGCATTTGCAGCCCAGCATCTTTCATCCACACAGAGCATGGGGCAGGGAAGAGCCACTCTGTTCAATGACTGCGCCTGCCGGGGAAGGATGAATTTATAGCGATGAATTCTCCCACCTCGGCTTGAACTTGTGCACTGCCCAAGGAAAGGGCAAATGAAAGAATCCAGTGAGGATCAGGAGCACAACCTCCTAACAGCACATCGCAGTCTGTTTTGAAATGACCACGTGCGCTACCAACCAGATGCATCCAGCAAAAAAGCTGTGCCGCGTCAATTCACAGGCAGCTCAGCTCAGTAATATTGGTCCAGGCAGAGAAATTGAGCCCTGGACCCCCTTTTCGAGTCCCTCGTCCCTCACTCACTGCCTTTGTTGGGATGCCAAAGCCAATCGGGAGATGCTGAACCTCCTTGGCTTGTGTTCATTTCTGGTAAGTAATGACTATTAGTATTCAGGCCAAAGACCTCACAGCATTATACAGTTCAATATTTTCTGCCCCTGTAACAAAGGGAATCCATTTCTCATGCAGAACGCGGGAGTGCAACCTTTTGTTACTCGAGTTTCTTAAATTTTTATCTCAAAAATCAATGAAGGAATTGGAATTCCACATCTCATTTTATGGTCAGGAGAAAAAGAGGGTGAGCACAAGGGAAAATGATGAAAGAGGGGAAAAGGGGAAAAAAAAAACCCTAGCTCATCCAGATATGCTCATAAATTATTTAACAATTTAATTACTGTGCATTTTGTGCTTTGGTTTTAAAGATGTGAATGAGGGTTGGGCTTTTTTCTTGTATCTTTTTTTCCCTGCAGAGTCTATAGAATTGCTTGTCTTTTGTAGTTGATCTTCTTGGAGAAAGAAATTATTCTCCCTCCAATTAATCTAATTAGAATGTAATCAAGTTGTAGAGATCTGTGCAGCAGTGTGAGTGATTAGGAAAAATTACCTTTCCGCAAAGAGTTTAAATTTAATTTTAGTTCCATAATCTAAAGCCCAAATAAAGAAAAGTGTAATTTGCACTGCAATACTTCATGCCATGCTGCCTGTTTCCTGGGTAGAAGAGCAAATTTCAGCTGTATTCACAACAAACCACCCTCGTGTTTCACAGCTCAATCCACGTAAAAACAACGTTTTCTATTTTCCAGAAGGAAATGGGAAGACACACTCTGCTCAAGATCACGCGACGGGTGGTTGAGAGCAGAGCTGGGTTTTTAGTGCTCCAGTCTAGTGTTTAACCCATTAGATCGTGGCCCAAAGACGCTGCCAGCTGGTGGGTTGCTGGCACCAGGATGCTTTTGCCAACCGTGACCATTGCTGTAGCATTCAAGTGAGAGCGAGTGAAAGCCTGCAGCAAGGAAGAGTCCGTGGGACTTTTCTTATTTGTCTACATTGTCTCTCCAAATCAAGAATAAAAATTAAAGACCTCAAATTTATCTGTGCAATGAAATATTTTCAAAACACTTGCTTTCCGCCACATCAGGAGGTTTCCAGGGCCACAAATAGTTCAGGAAATAGGAAAGACTTAAACTGGCATTTTTTTGTAATTTTCTAAATTATTCCTTTGGCTTTCAGCCTTCCCATTTCCACTCAGCTGGGACATTTCACTGCAGACACAGCTTTTCTTTCCCTCTGGGAAAGGTTTCGGGGGTGGGAGGTGTACCACCACCACTCTCAGCTCATCAGTGCATCAGCAAAGACAAAGAGTGTTGCATTAGGCTGCATTAAATCTCACTGAAGCYGGTGACCAGAATAGCTGCCTTTCACATCAGACAGCTGTAAGCCATTACGAGCATCTGGAGCTCAAAAGCCACCTACCCTTTAGAGACCTGGCCCACCCAAAATCTTGCACCAGGCCCCTCTGCTCTATCCCACTGGCTAGRTACAAACCATCCTTCCAAAATTCAAGTAACTGTCTTCCAGGGACATTCAGTCCCCAAAATCACATCTCTGCTGAGCTTGGGTCAGCTTCTTACACAAGATCTCCACTGAACTGCTGAGCTTCATGCTTGAAACCCTGTTCCCAGGTTCACCAGTCAAAAACCAAGCCACAGAAATGTTTTTCTGATGGACCGCATAGATGGACAGATACTTACATGCATATATATGCATATGAGTAGCCTAAAAGACTAATGAGGGCAATGGTTTTTAAAACACCCCATGAGAAGTTCCTGCTGTCCTTAAGCCAAGATCTGAGGCTAAGAGGTGGAGATGAGGTTAGTACCCTGTTAGTTGCAGAAATATCCAACCAAGACTCATTCCCATTGCCCAGCCAGGGCAAAACAGAAAAAAAAARGGGGGGGRRAAATTGATTTTGTTGATATAATTCTCAAATTTATGAATCCCAGAACATTTTTAACATTGTCTGTACTAAAATACGCGCTTCCCACCCTTTTGTTCTTTTCGCAATATTCTGAAGCATTTTCAGGGTGTAAACCTTTATTCAGCAGAGCTGGGAGGAGGGGGTGGCTGCTCAGTAGCTTCCCCTTCATGTGACACTGATCCCCCCCAGCCCTGTAGTAACAGCGGTGGCGATGAGGATGTTGTCCCCTTAGAACCCCCCATTGAGCAAGACATGACCRCTCACCTCAGCCCTTGAAGGAAAGGGGTGAAGGAAAAGGAAAAAAAGAGACGGTGGGAAGGAGAGAGAGAGAGAAAAATGAATTGTTTAAAACTTCTATTACTCTTCATTACCTTCTGCTTTATGTAAGTTCCAAGGTTCATTTACCAGCTGTAACTAGCCCGGTGCCTTTGTGTGTAAGAGTTGTCATGCCTATTGCTCCCATTAATGTACTGCGTGAAACTAAAGGTAGCTCGGCTGGTGCTGCGAAGCCAAATCAATGTAACTAATGTACCTCGTGCAACAAATCTGTAATTGTCCGTTGTTGGACTAGATGGATGGGCTTTGAGTGTTTGTCGAGAACAGGGACAGAGAGGGAGATTACCGCCGGTGGGAGCTGGAAGCGATGCTTCTCCTGAAGCTCAGAAGATTGCTTGAAAACCTTTCCTTTCTTTGGTGACACAGGGCCAGGTGATGTTGTATCAGTGGCCTGAGGAGTTCATTTGAACGAATCAGTCTTTTTTTTTTTTTTTAAGATTAAAATGTGCTTTTTGCAGAGAATCCTCAGGATTCCTTTAAATCTACTGTCTCTCTGCACAGACCCACTRGTTGGGTATTGCCAGGACAGCCAACCCCCGGGTTCTGTATGAAAACAGCAGTGAAGTGAGATGACATGGACTGAACACAGAGGAACATTCATAGTTTACCTGAGGGAATATCATTTTTTTATGGATTTTTCCTAGCACACATTTGTAGGCTTGCTCGTGCCCTGAGCTCCATTCCCACAGGAGGCAGCTTGCAGCGTTTTTGATTTGGGCCTCTCCTCTTTAAAAAAACGAATTTTCTTTAAAGAAAATACGGTGTAGCTTGATATTCAGGTGTGGAAATGAGGGTGGGAGCTGCTGGTAGTAATGGGGCATCCCGGATTATACACAGGCCCTGGCTTTTCTGGGTTTGAAAGTTGCAAACTGAGGTCTTCATCGTGCCAGGAGCTTCCCAGGGTTGGTGAGGTCTTGGGTTCGCTTCCCAGCTTCCGACTCCAGGTACAGCCTTCAGGGAAATGAACTGAGTTTTCTTGTTTGCAGTCATCAAAATATATCTATAAATAGATAGGGTTACTCATGTCTTGGAATACATATTTTACAGAAACAGTATAAATATTTTGGATTGTCATTCATTAAACATGTGTTCCTTTAGAGTTTGCTGGGAAGGGAGGTTGCAATAGGCATGGCCTGTGGTTCCCTGAGGTCTGCTTTTGAGAAAAAGTCTGACTCTTTCATGTTTCTTGCCTGTTTTACTGCAGATCCCTCCAAAGAAAGGCTCTGAAAAGCCTCTGTGTCATGGTGTCCTTCCTTCCTGGGCTGGGGAGCTGTGCTAATATGTGCATCTCACTCCTACGGGCTCCTTTGGAAATCCTAACACTATAGCAGCAGCAGCCCCTACATTGTAACTGGCCATATGTAGCTATGTTACACGCAATAAAAAAAAAAAATAAAGTTATTTCCAAGTCCACCAGTTGGTCTAAAATGTTCCTGGATGAGCCTGGTGTTGTGTGCTTGAAGGACACGGAAAAAACTAGTCCCTGCCCCAAAGACCTTGAAACCTAAATATATGAGAAGTGCAGAGAGGGAAGGAGAAATAAGCACTGAGAGGGACAGTGATTTATCCAAGGTCACCCAACAAATCAATGGCAAGGGATTTTCCAACCCCCACAGAAGTCCCTCACAGCACAAGAATGTTTTCTTGTAATGCAAAAAATCCTCTTTTCTATATTTAGCTGCAGAATTACTCCTGGAACACGTTAGTTCTCCAGGCTTCTTGGACAAAATAATGTTATTAGACCAAATGCCGGTGGAGGCAAAGATGATTTGACATTTCATTGAAAATTGCACCCAGGACTATTAAGGAAGGGGAACTTATTTGGATGTGCTGCAGGCACGAACTTTTCAGATTTACACTTTTCAGTCAGAGCTGCCTGCAACCCTTCTGCAAAATTGGAGGAGAATTTCATACTTTTTCCCCCTCTCTCTCTCTTTACCCTGAGACAAATCTCCAGGAAAATTCATTACGCGGTTTAAGTGATGGGATTTATCATTCCATTCAGCTTCTCCAACTCAGAGCTCTCCTCGCTGTCACACCAGCGAGGCAATTCTAATTTGTTTCTTTCATATTTCCCCCTTGAAGTTCGCCTCTGAATGACGGGAAGAAAATAGAGACGAGAGCCTAGAATGGCTTGCGGCTATATGTAAGTGCCGTGGGACGATTTTCTGCCGGCTGCTTCGCTGTCTGGGACTGGGGAGCCTTCGTAAAAGGGGAGACACTCCAGGCCAGTTCATGGGGACCTAATGCAAACCTCATAGCAGGGCTCCTGCACAGCACTGCTGTGAATCAGAAGCCCAGATGGGTCTGTCACCTACCATGGAGAAGGTTTCTGACCCCCAAAGGAGGGCTGTTGGCTCGGCTGGTCCTTGTGTGTGTTGCATTTCTCTGAGATCTCCCCATAGTCAGAGCTCTTMTTCCCATCCAGCGTCTCCTCCCTGCAAAGCGCAAGGAAGAAAATAAGGCCCTTTACTCAAGGGACAGCTTCACACCTCCCCTGTGTAATGAGAAATCTCTGCTGGGCGGTCGGCATCACCAGGAGGTCACCATCCTCCTGAGACAGGACCAAAGGTGTCCCACAGAGCAGGGAGGAGATGGGCAGTGCCAGCAGCTGACCGATTTAGTCAAAAACACCCTGGAGCATCATGAAAAAGCCACCGGAGCATGAATGGCCCCCAGGCAGCAGCGTGCCCAGGACAGATCCAGCACCCTCACTCCTGTCCCCCTAGTATCGCTTAGGGTCCGAGTCCCATCTCAGCTGAGGTGACAGTCCCTGCACCCTACTGCCATCCCTCCTTCCCCCAGCCCAGGCTTGCCGGGGTGATGAACCTCAACAAGGCACCGTGCAGCCGGAGAAGCTTCTGGGGGGTGTTGAGCAYCTATTTTAGACAAGACCCTACATCTGAGACTGAAGTCCCATTTTAAGTGTATAAGTCCTTTATTAGCTCTGACCTGTATCTAGTGTTAATAATAAATTGATGGTGTTTCCTATTAGCCTCATATAAATACGTCTTCGGCTAATAAACCCTGTGGCCATATACCCAGAGAGTTTGTTTTTATCTGCCTAGAGTTATCACCCCATAAAGGAGAATCTGCTCCACACCATCATCTAATTGATATATTTTGCTTGATTCCCAATAAGCTATAAAAAGGTACGTTCATTGTGGGGAAAACTACAGTTTTTATCATCTTCTGCCTCATTCTAAAGGAAGATGAAAGGAAGAAATCCACTTTATGTTTACTAAAATATTTAGAACAAGCTGTGAAAGATGGAAAACAGAATACCTATAAGTTGTATTAATATGATAGTCCGTCCTTGAGAATAAAAAGTAGTCATAGGTAGGTAGATGATAGCTATTAAAGAGATATAGAGATCTTACTTTAAATTGACACGTATCTTATTTGATTGCAGCACCATTCCCGTGCAGCTTCAATGTTCTTTCTCCACTAACACCGAATTAATTAATTTTGATTATTGTTATTATGGCAAATGGCAAAAGGAATTAAGAGTGATGAATCAGGCGCTTACTGCAAAGTGCGAGCTGGATTTCCCACCTCCCGTTGAGATGCAACGAGACCTGCGCACGGTTGCAAGGCCATAAAAATGATGGAAAGAAGTAGGAAGGAAATCATCTGGCAGATTAAAAAGATTCCTTGCAAGGTAACGTCTGCCAGACTTTGCACAAGACCCAAGATCATCCCTGTGACCTACAAACAGTTAGAGACAGAGGTAYTTTTTCCCTGTTGAACTCATTTTTGGCTCAAGGGAGGGTGGCGTGGTCACAGTGAGCGCCAGGACTGAGCCTGGCACCGGCTGAGCAACAAAAGGGCAATTTCTGCAGCTGCAGGAGGTTGCCCATTTGAAAGGCAAATTTCAGTAGCAGGGCTGCAAAAAGTGAAGCAGGTCTGGAAAGCAGCCCCAGGGCTGCCGAGGGGCTGCTGGGCCTCTCAGGTCCCATCCTCTTGCCCATACCACGTTTGCAGTCAGCCCCGCGACTTYTCTCCAGCTTGACTTGAACCATCTCTTTTTTTCCCCCCACGGCATCTCTGGGATAAGGGAGGCACCACTCGAACTCCTGAAGCCACCTCTGTTTTCTCCACTAATAAGCTCCAGGAAGATATCAAATGAACTACCTCAAGTTACAGCCTGATTTTCTTATGTTTGTCAGGCCAGTGGGAGCTCAGCTGAAAAGCAAAGAGATAARAACCAGCTCCGCTCATCTCTGCAGGTCTCTGCACCAGTGTCACTGCGCGGGGGGGCTCTGGCATCACTGCTCAGCTACGTGGGGAAAGCACAGTGCTGCATTTAGGGCAGGTGGTGGGGGACTCGGATGATCTATATTCAAGTCCCACCAAGGCTGGAGAATCCCACGTGCTTGGGGGATTTTATTCTGCCCCGGAAAAAGATTGCTGGTATTGGTAAGTCTAAAAGGACTGTGGGGAGAAAACAAAATCACAGCCCTGACTAACAGGCATGTTGGCAAAAGGGGGAAAAAAAAAAAAAAAAAGAAACCAGTCCTGCACAAATGAATTTACCCTAGTTGGAGCATCCTAAAGCTCCAGCTTATTCAAGGAGGGGATTGAGCTCAACAGCTGAAGAAGTCCCCACGAGAGGGCATTGCTGCAATGGCTCTGTGCAAGGCCCTGCATCTCCTTGCTGCTGTTAACCCCTCTGCAAGATGGAGATGGCAATTGCAGAGTCTTTCTCCCCACACCGTGTGTATCTTGGGGCTTTTCAGGGCCACAGGCTGGATCTGCCCCCGTCAGCTTGGCATGGACCCCTTCCACCTCTCCCCGTGTCTGACATTAACACATGCTCTAGCACATGTTCATCTTAACCTGAGCTCTGGAGCTGCTGGGATAGAGCCCAAATTTTTGTGCTGCCCTGCTCTCATTTCAGGCGGGACAGACTGAGCGTGAGTGGGAGCAAACAGCATTTCAGTAACGACACAGATCCCACATGCTTTGAGGCGAGGGGGTATTGCCTGGCTTGGTGGCGTTTCACTTGCTTTCCTCGCCATGCTCTCGGGTTCTTTGGCAGTGGGAACAARACCGTCGGTGGGGGTCTGATGCCTCCTGGCAGCTCCCAGCTTCTGGTGGAGGCTGCGGTGGCATTGCTGCAAAATACCYGGCAGTAACGGGTATATCGGGAGTGCAGCGCGGCACCGGGGCAGCCGCTGCACACACGGGTGATTATGGAAAGTGTCACCCAGGCAGGCTTTTATTGGAATTCCCATCATTAATGTGCCTGAATTCCCATCATTAATCTACCCTGAATCCCAGTCAGCACCTCGCTGGGGCTTATGCTTCCCTTTTACATAGCTGTTAGGACTTGACGGACCGAGGCTGTGAGCCGAGAAAAGTTGAGATGACGAGTGTTGCATAGGGAGGTACGCCACTTCTGCGATGCTCTGGGACACCCATGCCACCCCTCAGCCCGAGGTGGCCAGAATGGCTCAGAGGTCAGACCCAGGGTCTGTTCAGCAGGTTTGGGCTCTGCCAGGGATGGGCATTAGCTGCTTCGTACAGGCAGGCAAGAAACTCTGAGCTTCACCAGAGGGATGGGCAAGACCCAGTGGTTTGGGTCCCTGCTCTGCCCTGGGTGGGTTTGAGCCTCTCTCTGCCCTCGCAATAAGGGCTCTTGCACTTTCCTAAGGATGTATTTTGAGATTTTCAGAAAAACAGGCAGCAAGAAAGATCCCCCTGTATACCAAATTCATTCTGAAGGGCTAACACAAGGCACAAGATAAGACCCAGCATGAGCCTTCCCCCAGCACAGAGACCTGCCACCCAGCACCCCATACCTGTTCCTGCAGTTATGGGCCCAGCAGCCTCCGCTGTGTCTGGTGGTGGTGTTTCCAAAGCTGGGTCCTTTGTATGGTCAGGACCACCTCTGCTCATCCAGGAGCTGCAAAACCGATGAAAACTTTGAGAAGCTAAAGTCATCACAGAGCAGACGCCATTTATTTGTTTATTTGTAGACACCAAGAAACGACGCAATACTATTAGCATTTCAAGTCCCCAGCCCTGCCGAGCGCGCACGGAAATAGCAGCGCCGCATCTCCCTCTGTTGAGCCCAGCGGGAGAGCACGGGCTGCTTTGACAGGGAGGCAATGCGGAGGTGGCTGCGCAGGAGGGAGCGCAGGGAGAGCGGCATCCCGGCTGGCTGAGGACATGGTCACCCACATGCCAAGGCCACCGCCCGTTCCCGTCCCATACCTGAGCCAAACTGGGGGTCCTGAGGTGCAGGGATGTGGGAAGGAGGGGAGGATAGTGGGGTTGGGAGATAGGGGCAGGGGAAGGTACATTCCTCATCCCAAGCGTTCCTTTGGGGTGAGGTTTGAGAGGGACTAATAACTTAGAGGGTTTTATTATAGCAGCAGYGATACTAGCAAGCAGAGTTTGGGAGTGAGCGAGGGGGGATGCCCAGATCTCCCATTTAACAGTTTCTGACCAGGTTCAGCATCGCCTAGGCTGACCCAGGCTGCTTCAGCAGAGGTTTCCTTGCCATCCTAACCACCTCGGGGCTCCATCATCCCTTCCCTCCGGTGTAACTCAAAGCCTCTCTCTGCCATCCTTTCCCATTTCTAAGGGATGCAGCTATTTCTGTATTACAGGGAAGTTTTAGGAGCAGAATCCATTAGGGGCTCATTTACAGCCATGCCCTTAGGCAGACGCAAACCTCGCTTCACTGAGATGATAGACTAATCCATCAACCTACTTCACCTCTGGCCTGTTCTGTCTGGAAATGGCGTTACCGAGCACAAGTACCTAACGCCAGCCCGCGCCTCTCTTCTCACTCTCTTYGCGCCCTGGAGATGTTCAAGTACTCCGGGACCCCTGTGACCGACAGTCCCCAGAGAAAACCCACGCAGCACCGTGCCCACGACCCCACCACTGTGSTAAAGGGAGAGGGTTTCTCTTCCACACGCTGATCTGCAGCTTTTGCAAACATGTGGGCTGTATCCTCGCAGTCGGATCACGGGAACTAGCAACAAAGTCAGATCCAATCTGAATTTCCTTCCAGCTCCCWTTTTGATCAATCTCTAATCATTTAGCAGGGGCCATTTGTGATAAGGGTRTAAGAAGAGCTTCCTGGATCAGATCAAAAGTCCATCTAGGCCAGTCTCCTGTACGGCCAGYGCGGGAACAGGACAGGCGTGCGGCCATAAACCCTTCCCGATTCTGACAATMTGCAGCTCGGGGCCTTCCTGAGCCAGAAGATGTATCTGTAAGTAACCTGTATTTAAAAGCCCTTGATGRCCCTTTTCTGTACATATTTGTCTAATGACTTCTCGAACCCATTTCTGCTTTTGGCCTCCACTGGCCCTATCAGTGAGTTTCACAATTGAATTAGGCATTGTCTGAAAAAGCCCTTCCTCCATAAAGGGAGAGATAAAGTTATCTTGAATTTCATCTGTTGCTGGCATCAATCTGAACTCAAATCTTTCTTSAATCTCTGCAAGGAAGTGCAAGTCATGCCTGGCCAATGTGTGGCAGGGTCCGGGTGCCCAAGGGATCCACAAAGGAGCTCTTGGTCTACCCAGGGYCATCTATGTTCATAAGGTGCAGCCTGTCCCTAAAATCTCCCTAATCCTGGGTAAGTGTGTTCCTATTAGACCATCCCAAAGAACTGCACTTTCAGGCCTGTTAAGTTTTCCCATCACTACCAGGTTCCTACTAAATCTCTTTCCATCCACTGATCTAATGGGACAGAARGTTTTATTTTCTTCCAGAGATGGAGAAACTAAAGCAATGAAGTTAGTTACATGCTTTGGTCATGCATCAAAAGAGGAGCTCGTACATCCCTAACAAGATATGAAAAGAAAGCCAACCCTTTCTAGAGGCTGGTGTCGTCAGTCCATTTTCAGCTGGAGATGGGACAGCTCTGTCACATCAGGCTGGTTATAGACTGGGCCAGATTTGACAATGTCAGCCTGGCTTTCCAAAGTTTCCACCAGGCTTGTGTCAAAGCAAAAAAYAAATCACAGGTCTCTCAAATGCTGTTCTCAGCCTTCTCAGTCAGAGAAGTTTGTGCATTTGTCCATACAACTCTGTCCCCTTTCCCCTGCAAATTTCCAAAAGAGACTTCAGCACTGGGAAGCCTACATTTGATATCTTTTGCTGATACGGACCTTATCACTACTTGGCCATAAACATAGTTTTAGTGCTGAATAGTGATGCTTTGTTTTATCGGTGCTCTCTCCACACACCCCAGATGGTGACAATGTTCCTTTGGGTGGTTTCYGAAGTAGATGACAAGAAAGGAAGGATTGGGAGAAATAAAAAGAAAGCTCCTAACAACAAAAGGGATCAGCACACACCTCCATTCTCCCGATGTTAAACACTGCTGACACAGGCCCTGCACTGCACAAATCTGTAGCTTCCTTTAAATTAGCAATTCCACAGACACAGTAGGAGCTTGCATAAGAATTGTCCATAAAGGGAAGAGAGTCACAATATCAGCCTAGCATGAAACCCTGGTTTCTGCTTTTTAATTAAGATTTCAAGCTTGTGTCTCCCCTGAGGTGCTGCCGAAGGTTTTACCAGATACAATAAGCAGCCGGGGTCCCTCTCAGCAAATTGGCTTCTCATAGGATCCTACCTCGGCTCACGTACCCTTAAGCACCGAATTCTCAGTGCCAAATTTGGGGTACAGCATTCACAAGAYGGTAAAGCCCAGAAGTTGGGTACTGGGACTCATCCTTGCAGGCTCGGGTCCTTTTATGACTCCCCTTTCTCAGGAAGGTCTTGCAGGTGATACAGGGAAGCAACGAGACATGAGTTTTGGTACACGACACTCTCAGTATTAAACAGAAACACAGGAACTCTTAGGATGACATTTACAGTGTGAATACCTGTGTTTATATATTTTAAAAACCATTCTCTGCTCTTCCATTTCTCTTAGTATTCTCTTGGAGCTTCTCTTCCCCTAGCTGCTCCTGCCTGCCATGCATCCCTGCAGCCGGCAAGTGAAGTCAAAGAGACATGAACAATCAAACAAGTTCTCTTCCAGCATTAAAGGCAGATGTAGGCATTTGCATTTGTCCTGGTCTATTCCTCCATCACAACCCTATTGCCCCACCTGTAATTTCAGAGCAGAGGCCAGCGGAGCATAAACATCTCAAAGATGAAGCAGTAGCAAAACCGGGGCTCCCTGCAGAGTGCCAAAATAACCTCGCAGACACAGAGGTCACCACCAGAAATCCCTGCCTCCCTCCCTTTTACATCACTGCCAATTTAGGATTAATTTAGGAGGAAACAGAGACGCCCCAGTGTAGCTCTCCCCTGGCTATCGCGGTTTCAGACGTGTCAGGAAGCACTGCTGCGCGTATCCGTCATCCCCGTTAGTGCTGCCCYTCCGACGGCAAACCTCTCCTGAGCAAAGACAAGCTCGCATCTAGCAAACACCGCCTCTTCCCCTGCCTATCCCTGCCTCCCCGCGGGCAGTGCTAGATCCAACCCGGGCAATCCCCCAGAGCAGGGACTTTGCTGCATTTGCACGGGGGCAGCTGAACGGGGTCCCCATCGGAGACTTTTAGATGCCACCTGCAATGTGAAGGGAGAGGTACCTCTGAGCAACGCATCCCACTGCTGTCTGTCGCTGTATAGAGGGGACAGTGAGGAAGATTGCACTGGAAGCACCTCTAAAGGTTTCACAATCACTCTCATAAAGCATTTAATGTGCAATAAAAATGGCAAGTAAGTTATCAAGGGCTGGTGTGGAGAGGGAAGCTAATGCCTTGCCCTACAGATGTTCATAAAATATTAAGTAACTTTAAAAAGAGGAGGGAAAGGGTTCAGTTCGATAACCACTGTTACAAGCAGATCCACACTGACAAGCAGCCAGTGAAATGCAGGATTTCTTTAGGACTCATTAACTCCCATGCCAGCGTTAATGGTCCTGTGGCCGTTCATTCCTCTTCCTCCACACCACGCAAACGGCTTTATTTAGAAGCTGAGATTGGAGCCCAGCTCCGCAAATAACATTTGCCTGGATGTAATTAGGCATCAGCAGAGCAAAACTCCCTGGCCAAGGGAGAGTGGAAATCCAGGTCAGGCAGCTCTCTGCCTGCAGCTACCTCCACCCAGCTTGAAAATAAATGAATTTGGGGAGCYGGATGCCATGGCGGCGTGGACTTTTCAAGTTCCCATGTTTAACTGGGGGACAGAGGTAAACTGTGTAGAAAGTTTCTTTGGAAGAAATGGGTTGGCTGCCCTTGGTGGTGAGCTGTGGGCTTTCATGCCCACCCTGCCATAGGGATGGACCAGTTCAAGCCAGAGCCACCTGAGGAAGACCTGCCCGGCTCCTCATCCCATCCTCCTGATGGATTTGCACTGGGGTTTGTTCGGGCAGTGCTCTTTCCCCACCATTTCCAGCTGCAGGCAGCAGAGGTTCGAGCAGGCGCTGGTGGGCAGCTCTGGGCAGGGCTGTGCTGCCTGACCCAGGCAGGRAGGAAGACTGCAGAGCACTTGCCCCCAATAAATGAGTAACGAGCAGGTGATTTCCAGGCTGGTGTGGAAAAAGCTTTCCCGGGAGCAGCTGGGAGCCAGGAGAAATGCTGCCTGTCTCGCTGCAGCGCAAAGTGCACCCGATCTGCCGAGCCTGGGTGATACAAGAGAGCAAATCAGCGCATTGTCAGAGCAACTCGGAGACACGAGGCAATAAAAATCCAAAACTGATGTTTTGACATTTGCTTGTCCCAAATGAGGACAGAAAATTCAAAACATGCAGGGAAAAAAAATGGCAGAACTGGAATTCCATGCAATTTCCATTCAGATATGTCAAAACAGCTCATTTTGGCACAGCAAGACACCAACCTGCCCCTGCCCACGCTGCCACTCAGCCTGGGAAAGCTGTGGGACAGACACCGAGGCTGGGCTGGCACCCCAGGAGCTGGAGCCACGGAGGAAGAACAGTCCATCATGGTCCTTGAGCCAAAGAGGAGGTCATGGTCTTGAGCACCTCCCTTGGGGCATTTAAATACCTGAGTTCTCATTTGGCTGCAGTACAGCCAATGAGGAGAAAACCATTTTGATAGGAATAAAATCTATTCTTCAGACTGAAAAGTTTCAATTTTTTTTATATATGTGTGTGTGTGTTTTAGTGAAAAGGAATTAAGTGTCAAATAAAAAAAAAGGATTCCTTCTGAATTAAGGCTCATTTAATTTTAAAAATGTTGAAAGGCAGAACGCCAGGTGTTGTGCAGAGGTTTCTTTGTTCGTTGTCACAATTCAACATGAATTTGCAAAATACTTTGACTAAATCCATTCTGATTTTTCTGTCAGAAACATTCCAGGTGACAATTTTTACCCAGAAAACTCCACTTGTGGCAACTCAGACAAAACAGTTTAACATCAGCCTGGAGGGAAGTATTTCATTCTTAGTTTCCTGAAGAAAAGAAATGAACACTTCCAACAAATTTGGCACTTACAGGGSAAGATATTTTGCAGAAATCTCAATTTTTACAGAAACCCAGTAGAACAAGGATGTTTTCATAGAAAAATCTCAGTCAAATTCAATGTATCCCATGACTTCCCTTAAAGCGTGCCCTCCCCAGACTAAAGCATCTGTTTTAAAGTGTTGGACCAGCATTTCCAAACGCAGGCACCGAGGTGAATGCACAAAACCATTTGCAGGATCCCCAGCACCAGAAATCTGGAGGCAGCGTTCAGCTGCCGGTACCCGAGCGGGGCCTCAGGAGCTGAAACCAAAGGGCTGGTATAATCCAGCATGTGTTTCCTGACGTTGATGGAGTGATGTTAATCTATAGCAGCTGAGAGCCTGGCCCGCAGCCCTTCCCTCTGTTCCGCACCGCGCTGAGCCCTGGCCCTGGGTAAGTCTTGCGCTGCCCCCTCCACATGTCCCTCTCTGTCTCCAAGAGGGGTTATTTGCTCAGATGGGATGGAAGGAGAGATGTGAACATCTGTGCCAGCCACAGCGTTTGCAGCAGGGAGGACCACCTCCCAGCTACGCAGCAGCACCGCAGCGCATCCCACCCCTACGAAAAGGCTGAGCGCCGAGTTATCGCCACCAMCCCCCTTTTCCAGGAGAGCCAGCCTGAACTCACCCCTCCAGAGCAATAAACTCCTTTTTATCCTTCAATTCTTCCGAGATGGCAAGACCAGCTGTTGCCCTCCAACGTCAGCGGGTCAGACCTGCTCCAACGGTATCCAAAAACCYGCGCTGCGGTGAGATGTGCTCCTCTCCTGCAGGACCTCAAGGTGATGAGACCCGAGGGACCCAGAGCTCTTAAAGTTGGGGGGCTCAGGGCTTCCTCTCCCACTGCTGGCTTTACTTGACTTATTTTAACTCCTTATTGAGGTTTAGATTTTTTTTTTCTCTTTCTGCTGCTAAAATTTTTCTCCTTTACATTGGAAAAGCTAGACTACACTTGCCTCGTCCTTTCTCTGCAAGTCTGTTTTGGTTCATCTCATTACTGGATGCAGCCCAGCCTTTGTGGGGTGGAGGGAAGGGGGATTCACCTCCCCAGCTGAGGACTCACAGCTGAGGTATCTGCATTAAAGGAAATCCCTACATCAGAGAGCGATGGTGCTTGCAAGACATTATTGAGTCCTTTGTGGAGATGGTTTTACCTGGCATAAATTTTGGACTGGCAAAACAGGGGCGCTTCCAAGCTCACTGTGTGGATAAAGGGGGCTGTAGCCAAGTGATGTAAATTAGAGCAGACCTTTAGCTGGCCTGATTACAGCAGACCTGCCACCAAAACAGTGCCAGCATGGGAATGAGGAGCCATCCAAATGATCTTTGACAGTGTTGGACTCACCTGAGCCCRACTCAGTCTTCCCAGGTTTGCATGATTTCATTGCTCATCTTGGTGGAGAGGTCCACTGGGTTCAAACAYAGTTCAAATGGGAGTCCACATGCTCCAAACACAGCAAAAGTCTGAATGCAAAAGCAAATGGAAACGCCAGGGTTGATTTGTGCTCTGAACACAGCCACAGAGCTCGGCTCCCCGGACCACTGGGAGCCATTGGACTGGGAGCCAAACTCCACAGCTTGGCCTTTATACCATTATTATTGTTATTATTATTATTATTATTATTACTGTATCAGCTAGAAATCCCAAGCATGCCCCTCCAGCAATGCACTGTAAAAAAAAAAAAAAAACAAAAAAAACAAAAAAAACAACCTACAAAAATATGAATGGTCCTTCCAGAAAGGGCTTACATTTTTCTTGGCTAATGGCCCATCCCATGATCCGGATTGAGCCAAATCCTAAATTCTAAGAAAATCTCCGGCATCCCCCTTCTGTTTGAAGGGAAGCTGCCAACATGTTTCACCAATAATCGTCTGAATCTAAGGAGAGACATTCAAATTTATGATGGGAGGCAGACAGCCAAGTCCCATTGATCTTCAATGAAAATCCTTCAGTGAAAAATCCCTCATCCCCTGTCACCGGTGAGAAGAGCTGGGCTTTGCCTGCTCAGCCTGTTTTGTTCTATGGCACTCATCATCACCAGGTCTSAATTCCTATTGCTATCCTATTATTATCTCTGATTAAGCGGGGTGGAAGAGAAAATTAGACGATTCCTGGGTACTCTTAGGCTTGCAGCCATGTGCCCWAACAAGCTCTGTTTAACCCATTTGTTACCTTCAAAATAAAGTTTCCTGGGAGGGCTTTCACCACTGGGTGAAAGGCATTAGGCTCAGGCACGTCACAAGTGGGTCAAGGTAATGACTCACTTTCAGTATTTAAAGCCAGCCCAATAAATCCCTAAATGACTTTCTAACAGTGCAGTAAACTCCTCAGAACATAATCGATGCACATTAACAAAGCACTGGGAAGCCGAGAAGTTCATGGGGGCAGGGGATAAAGCACATACCATGAATCTTTCGCATGTTGTTRTATCAACCCCTTATTGCGTTGACATATATAGATGCGAAATATTGTCTAAAGCCATTCATAGGCTAGCCTGGGTTTTTCAAAGAGGTCTATTGGAGCAGGAAGGACTAGGCCTGATTTTTTTTAAGGTATATAAATGCCTTAAGATTCAGGTGCATACAAAAAGGGGTTTTTACACATGTCAGAGAATCACAGAATAATTTTKGGTTGAAGGGACCTCTGGAGGTCTCTAGTCTGACCTCCTTCTCAGRGGAACTTCAGCCAGCTTCAACATTAGCTCAGGAACTTGTCCAGTCGACTTCTGAATATCTCCAGGGATGGCAGCTCACCACCTCTCCCGGCGGCTCGTCCCAGCACTGCACAACCCTGCAGGGAAGAGGCCTTGGTACTAGGCAGCTTTAGGGGCTTCACGACATGCAATGGCATTCAAAGGATGCCCGTTCCCCCACTGAGAGCTTGTGCTTAGTCCTCTCCGTCTCCTGGGAATCAACACACCAGAGGACATGCCACTGCATGACACACTGGGCGAGAAGGTACTTAAAAGACATGCTTGCTTTTATTTCTCTGTRTGTCAGCAAAATTAGTCACTTCTAAACCCATTGTAGTAGTTTGACACCTTAAGGGGAAAATAGGCCCTTCTCTCAAACCCAGATTTTGGATGAGTTTCATTCACCCTAACCTGTGCACAAGTTAAGCGCTCAAATCAAAGTTATACACCTTCAGCTCTCTCCATAATCCTTATGGAGAAAAAAAAAAAAACCAAAAAAACAAACAACAAATTCTATGATTATCTCATTCTGCAGTCAGCTCTAAGGTAAACAC
Organism: Oceanodroma leucorhoa; assembly: GCA_030449065.1. Classification (NCBI taxonomy): domain Eukaryota; kingdom Metazoa; phylum Chordata; class Aves; order Procellariiformes; genus Oceanodroma; species Oceanodroma leucorhoa. The sequence goes on along the minus strand of JASVER010000056.1, from coordinate 5,632,948 downwards.
TGGGCTTGGAAACTAGCTCAGACTTGAACACATATCAGTGTGTCAGGTTAGGCCAGACAAATCCTGCCCCTGGACCACCGTCAAGCCCCGAGGTCCAACCAGGATCTCCAGTCATCTCATTACCAGCATTGTTACGGGATCTAGAGGTCCTGATTAGACTCGGCACCCTGTTGTGCTAGGAGCTGCACACAGACAGAGCCAAGTCCTGGCCCAAAAAAGACTGCAATAAAAATAGACAAGACAGATGGAGGCACAGATTTATGGAAAGTCGCACAGCAGGTCGGAAACAGAGTTGAAATGAGAGCGCAGGCAAGTAGCAGGTCCGAGATCCCTCAATTAATGCTTTTTCTCTGGCACTAAGGCACAAACCATACACTTCAAATTGCTCAAGCCCAGATGCTCTGACCACCTTGAATTCAGAGCCCAAAAAGCTGCAAAGCCTGTTTCAGAGACAGCTGGTACAGAGCCATAATGCCTGAAAACAGCTACAGCCCCAAACKGCTTCTCCAACACCCACAATTCATTAATGTCCCCGGTTTTCAGTCTCCCATGACAATTTTCTCTGAAGCTGGGCATCCTCACCAACTCCCACAGCTTTCCCTGGGCTCTGACTCATCACATTAACCTTTTCCCAAACCCTCCTTCCTTTGGAAATCAAGATGTGTTGCCATTGCATCATTAGTTGTAATAGCAGATAGCATTACTGATAGACGTCAATTATTAGACCAGCAATCATGCTAAGTACGCTTTCTCTTCATTATTACAGTGCTATGTTTGTGTTAATATAATACTTTTACAAATAGTATTAATAGTAATTGCATCAATAATAATACTACAGTTGTGAAATGTTTATCTAGCATCCATCTGCTCAGAGATCCACTGTGATAGATAACGCTACAACCATCTGGCATCGCTGGGTGCGTTTGGCTCGTATTTATCAGTATGGCAAAGAAGCCGTCTCCGTCCCAGGAGCTCCCACTGGTTCTGACTCRCCAGCAGCAGTAAATCACCTCTAAACTGCAGCCACTGCTGGAGAGGAAGACGGGAACCCACAGGCAAAAGTTGGGAGCACCAAGACGTAAAGCAAGAGAACTTCTTACTGCAGCGTGCAAAGAGGCCCAGAGAGGGGAATCTGCAAAACCACAGTGAAGTAAGGAGAGACACATCAYTGCAAAAGCACAGCCACTTTCAGAGCAGTTATAGTTTTAGTTTCAATTGCTTTTAAAAGCAGTACTTGCATGGKTTTGGCTTTGAAAGGAATCCCTCTTTTCCTGGGCCGGTGGGTACTGCGCTAACAAGGCCCTTGCAGCGCAAACACAGCACCCCGCTGGATGCTATCATCCAGGCTGTATTTAATGCCTGGAAAACATCCTAAAATGTAGACATGTCGCCTGCCTCTGTGCAGGTTCCCCCCCCATCACTTTATCAGTCTCACTGCAAGAAAAAGAGCAGGGCAAGGGGGGGTTCATTCCTTCCCCAGCCCGCACCGGCAGGGGCAGGGGGTGCAGGTTTGACAACAAATCCTGGACCCCTGCAAGGAACCCACATGCACAAAACGCACGTGCTGAATTTCGTCACAGGCATGACCGTCTATGGGTGCACACACACGAGTATGCCAAATACCTGGTGGAAATGGCTAAAACCACTCAAAGAGCTRATCTTGTTCAGTGTCCCCCTTTTTTCTTCACCTTTGTGACCAAAGAAAGAGCTTGAAGGCAAAAGGAAGAGTGGTTAGGCCATGTTCTCCCAGCAGAGGAAACCGGCTCCTGTCCCACAGGAAGAAACTGTTGGAGGAAGYCACTGAAGCTGCAGCAGTAACGTCCTAGCCAGGGAGTTTTCATCTTCACCACCGTGTTGTGAGCAGGATTTCAGTCCAGGAGGTCTCCCAACCAAGCAAGTCTGAAAAACATGACTCTTGGGAACAGTGTGTCAAAAGATTAATGTTCACTTCTGCTTCTCATCAACCCCCAAGCACCCCCCGGAGRAAACTTCTCTTCCAGAATTCAGCACTTCTGCTCCTGCTGTGGCTGTGCAGAGCTGCGTGAAAATGAAGAGAAACTTGCAGAAAAAAATTGTCGGCAGATTTGGGCTCCTCAGGCAGGAGGTCCTGCAGGGATGGACAACGTGGCAGCAAAACCAGCCCCCCAGGAGGCTCAGGATCTCCATACTGGCTTGCACGTAGCCTTGGAAACCTCTGATTTCCTTCCAACTTTGAGATCCCCAAGCAATACACTGATTCAATGCACTAATTCCCCCAGCTAGAAAGCAGGGACGGTGCTGTTTTACCTGCCATTAGGAAGCCCTCTGTTCTACCCGGGCAAGTCATTCAAACAGCACTTGCAATTTTGGAAGATTCACTTTTACTTGCTGTAGCCAAGACAACCTAAAAAGGCCTGATTGCTGGAAAACTCCCAGCCCCTGGCAGCTGGAGTCACACTTCATCGCAAGCTGGGCACCCACTTTTGATAATCTTGACCTACAGAGAGCTATACCACAGCAAATCCCAAGCAGAGCCTTTGTGCCAGGTGGAAAGAGATGGTCTYTGCGTCAGGAGCTCCATGGGATTTGCCTATGAAGAAATCTAAAGYAGAAGATTTCAGTTCCAACATAGACAGTGAGCTACTTCAGGAAAATAGCAGGAATCAGCACCAGAAAGCTTGTATTTACAAACCCCACATGAATACCTTTTATACCCTCTTTGGACTTTTTTTTACAACAAGTTTTTGGGGCTTCCACAAGAATTTCTATTTTCAGTCCAAAAATACCCATTCTTTTCTTGTTAGAAATGGCATTTGAAGGTAAAAGATTTCACTCCAAGACAAATATTTTTCAAATATTCTCATCAAACAAGGGAAAAGATTCAGGCAATCTGGCATTTTTCTCTATAGAAAAGAACAGCTTTGTCCACATCATTTTTTTCCAACGGGAATACCTTTCTTGTGAAAGTATGTCTCGTTCTCTCAGCCATGTTCCTAAACACAGCACATTCAGGAAAAGCAGCAAGACACGGCTCGTCCCTGCTCACCAGACACACAAASGTTCTCCAGCTAAAATTAGGTGAAATAATGACACATGTAAAGAAAGAAAAAAAGTTTCAAACAAACTCTCCTTTTTTCGCTCCTCCCAGCTCAACTGCAAGCTCTTCAAAGTTTCTCCTCTCATTGAGTTGAGTCATTAGTCTTCAGATAAGTGATGCTTGAGCCTTTGATTAAAATTACTGGGGAGCGTCTCTGCATGATTAAAGAGAGATAACACAATAAAAAGAAGAGGACTTTACACCATTATTATGGCAAATAAGTGCAATTCCCAACCTGAGAGCTGCATCAACTTGTCTAATGTAATAAATGCTTCCCCTGTTGGAAATGTGTCAAATTAGACTGCAAGATGTCGGCCTTCAGTTTTCAAAGGCCTCAGAGCTTTACAGGGTGCTGTGTGTGACTGCAAGCCTAACATGACGAAGAGCTGGAAGGTGACGCTGCCCCACCGAGCAGGGCACGGAGGGAGCGATGGGTGCTTGTTAGCGGCTGACAAACACCAGAGCAGTGTCTGCCACGTCCAAAAGGCGGGAGAGATGCATGGTGCGTGGTGCCAGAAGAAGGAGTTTGGGAGGGGGCGGTGTCGAGATTTGGGACCCAGGAGAGGCATGTTGGGTCCGCTCTCATGCAGCAATGCGTTTGCACRTGCGAAGGTCTACCCAAGTCAGAGCCACCAGCTGCAGGTTCCTCGCAGTGAGCCTCTCTGGGGGGGTTGGTCACACAGCAGGGGACACACTTTTGTCTAGGGAAAAAGCATCATTTTCAATCTTAMCCAAAAAGGAATAGTTGTTCTGAGGGGAAAAAAAGTAATTTTTAGTCCAAAGAGAATGTCTACCCAAGAATTTATTTCAGAAGAGCTACAACACCTGACTCCCTGATGTAGACAAGCTGTGAGTCTCTGCTCTCCTCCTGGAAGAAAAGATCATTCATTCCTTCCCCGGGCACARTGTGGAGCTACATTCTCTAACTCAAGGAGTGAAGACACTATAATACTGCTGGTAGCTTGTAAAAGTGTAGACAGATAGCTCACAGAAGCATCCTATTTGTGGCTTAAAATATACTAGTTTATCATGCAAATGATATGTCAACAGAATAGCTGTACTTGGCAATAGTTCCCAAAGTAAATTAAGCAGTTAAACGTGCCATGTGTAATATTAAGGAGGTTATGTGTTACATATAATAAGCAGATGAAGCCAAGTTGTCAGGAAGCCAGGTTTCCTCAGAAATCTGAAATTCAACTCAAAGGAACCAAGGTGCGTGCATCTTCCCACTCGAGCAATGCAGAGAGGGTGATGTTTGGGAAAAGTGGGGTCATGTTTCTGCCAAGACACCTCAAGGTGACGTGGTCCCAGCTGGGGCCCCATCGAGGTTTTATCCGTGAGACGAATGGTCCAGTCTCAGCTCCCACACTGGTGTTTCAAGAGCCAGTGCATGCTGAGGGCTTGCATTGTGCATTTTTCACAGCTTGAGCTCCGTGCGTCTGGGAACTATTTGCAAGGGTAAAAATAATGCATGATCCAATCTTCTCAAGGCTTTTCACTTCCTGGAGGGTGGAAATACCAGGCAGGGGAAAAAAAAAAAAAAAAAAAAAGCTCTTGGATAATTTCAGCTCCACAAATTGCTCCCTGAGGCAAGTAAATGTTGTAAAAAACATACACAAATATTCAGATTCAAGTTTAACCAAATACCAGGACATTTGGATTTATTCAAGTGTCAGCAGCCCCCAAGCTTTCCTAGTTATTTCAGGCTCCTTTACATCAGCGAATGTTTTCTGTTTCATGGAAACTCAAAGTCAAACCTGGGGGCTCACAGGGCCCGAAAGAGTCAAATAAAAACGTTCCCTGCCTGCCCCATGAACCAGCTCATTACGCTCCAGCCCTCGCACTGCTCTCCAAAGTGAAAATGGCTCCAATGATTTATGGAGAATCAAAGCTAAAAATCCCATTTGTTCACAGGCGTGATGCTTGGCTTTAGGGTGTTGTTTTAAAGGGATGCAATGGAGTGAGACGTGGAGACGAGTGCTCCTCAGTCCCACCTTGCCTGGGATGATAGTCCCACCCAGACCTCCTCTTCTCCAGCACCTCCAGCCTCTCCCAGGTCCCCTAACCCATTCGGCACCCAGTGTCTTCATGGGCACCTTATTTTGAAGGAAAGGCTCTTATCTCACACTCTAAATCTCAAGACTGCTGTGAGCCTTTAGGCTAATATTTTTCACACATCCTAAAAAATCATCCCTCCCCCTGCACACAGGTGCGCACATTCCTTATGGTTTGCTTCCCCTCAGGGCCCCATGGGCCTGAAGAGACGATAAAATTTCAGTAAAGTGGGTGTTTCTTAGGCATTTTCTACAGTTCATGACCCTGTTTAAACCCCTGTGAGAAACACAGTAGGATGCATCACATAACCCTGCAAAAGGATGTTTTTGAGTTAATTGCTTCCAAAACATCCAGTGATGAGAAATCCAGCAATATGACCAAATCGTTTCCTTTGCTGTTAAAAACCACCACCCTGCCCCTGGGCTGGGCTGTCCTGGCAAAGCCGTCCAGACACTGATGCTCGTGCAGCTTTTCCCTGCCGTGTTGTGAAGCTCTCCAATACGACCGTTTCTCTTCCCTGCTGGTGTAATGGTGCCATCAGCCAGCTATTACCCTCTCTTTGCTAAATTAAGCAGATCACACTCCTTGATTTTGCTCTCCGAAAGGTATGATTTCTTATTCATTAGTCTTTTTCTGGCTCTTCTTTGAATCTCCTCCAATATTTCCACACCCTTTTTGAACTGTGGATACTGTGCCAAGTACAGGGGTAACACAACCTTCCTATGCGAAACTGGCTGGAGGATCACAAGTCGCTCATCACTGACCTACTGTCTCCCCAGGGCTYTCCTGAGTCATCAGTTACCTGATCCTGCAATTATTCTCTGCATTCCCTGGCTCCACAGCTGGGCTTCCTTCCCCAGCTTTAGCCATCTAGGAGTTATAAGTTTTAAGTAAGTTACTCATCTAAGTTGTCTCCACTGTCAGTAGAGAGAAACAGACGTTGTCCAGAGGCAATTCATCCCACTCTAAGGACAATGAATAATTCATGCTCTGGAGGTGCCTCCACCCTTCCTAGGACTAGAAGTGGACCCCACATACCTAACGTTTAGATGGCCTCAGTTAAGCAAGATGAATGGTCTGACATTTGACCATACCAAAATACCATGTTTACTTGACCCAGGGCTGCCAAGCAAACCCGAGGCTCTATATCATTTACCGGGGCTCTGCAAGGGCCGTTTTTCTTCCCCAGACTTTGTGTCACTTCCAACATTTATCAATGAGGATTTAACAGATTCTTCTCTTTTTTTCCCTGGGTCATTAAATGGGATAGGGTCAAGACCAGCCATTTAGGGTCTCCATGAGAAACAAAGCTGTTTGTTTGATGTGGAATCTCCTTTTAGGACTCCATTTGGAAACCAATTACAAACCCCATTTATTTAATGTGCACCATGTTGATTTTGGATGGCTCCACTTTATCCATTAGGATGCCCTGTGATACGAAGCCAAATGCTTTTGAGAAGTTTGACCAACTTAAGGATAAGTGTAGAGGGTGACAGCTGGCCTCCCTTAGACTGATGGGCTTTGAGGGCAGAAAGGATTATCACAACCCAGGGTCTGACCTCCTGAGCGACATTAGCTATAAAATTTCATCCATTAGGCTCCTTTGAAAATCCCAACTATAAATCTTTCAGGTCCAATTCTTTCCCTACGCAGCTGCCCTGGAAGCACCACGGCTGCTCAGAAAGCTCAGTAGGRTGCTGGTGGGGTCAGGGAGGGAAGGGTCTGGCTCCAGCTGTACTCAGGTCTYTCCTACCTGAGTTGACCTCGAAAGGATTCATATTTTCCACGCTGCTAATTTTAGGCTTTTRCTTTCCAACACCCACAGACTTGGAGACACAGCCCGCTGCCTCGCTACAGCTTAAATGCTTTCTAATGGCCTCAACCCAGAGATTTACACTGAGCCAACTCACTTTGAAACCCTTCCATAAAAACGCCTTCTGCAAACAGATTTGTTTCATTATCATTGGGCCTGAAAGTGCCTGAAGTAACAAAYAACTTCAAACTCCTTCAAATTTATTGTGGCACTAGGTTTGCACTTCATTTAAATCCTGTGTACCTGGGTGCACSTCTTATGGAGGGACGAGCAGGGGAGGGTGGATGGAGAGCCCTGGTGCAAAGTATCAGTGATTATGGTGCAATAAATATTGGATGGATATTGGATATGATAACATCTATTACGGCTTTATGAAATATTGATAGCGTCTGAATACATATTGCCTCCTGAACAGCTCGTTCTGGAGTTGTTTAATGAAAGACATCTGTCGTTTTATCCTTGAATCTACATGCAGGCAAAGTATCGTCTCTATCCTCACTGTAATCTCAGTAAGGGCTTCCAGAGCTGTAAGGAAATGGCATGAAATACTCAGGCTCACCTATCCAGAGGGGTGGAGGAGAGAGACAGAGACTGTTTTATGTACGCGGAGTCTTTCAGTTTGGAAATGAATTAACTTTGTGCTCCTCTGAAATCAATCCCTGCACAGACAACTGGCTTTAATGGGACCAATAAAAGACTGCGCAGGCTGCTGCGGTGAAATGGTGGGAGAGAATGGGGACTCCCAGGGAAATCAGCTCATCCTTCAGACTTTTATCCCTGATGGTGCAGTTCTCGCCATTTAACCCTGTGTGCAGCACCAGGGCACAACACCCCTCCCCTGCGTGATCCAAACACACTAATCCATGATACACATTCACCCCAAATGTCCAACATATTCCCAAATTAATGACAGTGGTGTTATTTCTCACCTTGTAAGGTCTCTCCAGGCATGCCCGTGCATGCATACACACAAGCACCCCGYACACTTGATTATTTTTATCTTTACACCACAGAATTCACTTTCTTTTTAACACATCTGCCTGCACAAAGTCCAGCCCCCCTGCCCCCCCTGCCCCGCTCAGCTCCTGCCAGCTCAGGGACACCAAAGCACACCATCTCCATGCACCTTTCGCTGGCGGAGCTCTAACTCCCTCTTTCCTCACGTACAAAACCCAAATGCCCCATCGCACACAGCTGTGTGGAGATGCAGGTCTATGATACACAGCAGTGGCACCCCCAAAGGCCTTTCTAATGTATGGAGGTTTGAATGCAGCCCCACACACAGCTTTCTGCTGCCACCTGCACACTGTGCCATCTTGTCCATTCTCCTCTTGGCCCCTCCTTCAAACTGGACAGCTAAATTTTGGGAAAAAAAAAGGGAAAAAGTTGTTTTCCTTCCACAACCCCCTTCTTAATCTGTTGGGGAAAGAAAGGTTCCTCTGGCTGTCCTACAGGATCTTCACGAAAGACAGGCAAGCCTCGTATGAAGATATGTCCTGAAATCCTATCCCAGAGACAAAATTCCCACAGGCTTCCCAGGGATGGAGAAATTTCAATGCACAACAGTGACCCTCTTTGTTCATCTCCTGGTTGTGCCTAGAGCAAACCGAGAGACATTCCCCTGGCAAAGGACATACTCCCTGTTGACCCTGGGAGCAGAAGGTGACCCTCTGCTGTGAAGACGGAGTGGAGTAGCACCCAGAAGAGAACCAGTTCAGCACCCGCTGCTCTTGGCCAGGTCAAAGTTCCCAGAAAGAGCACCAAACCTGTGTCAAGCAGGCTGAGCTGAACCTGTTATTCCTCATTTTGTGTCGTGGTGTCAAAGTTTAATAGAGAGGAATGGGAGGAAAGTGTGCCGTCTTCAGAAGCCAGATATAACTGAAGAGCAGCAACCTTTCCTCACCTGCGGAGACAAGACGTACCATGAAAGTGTAGTACAAGGCAGCGTTGGCTCAGTTGCTGTGCTTTGTCCCCGTTCAGTCCTCATCGAGGGCAGCCTTCACTTTATGGGTCCAACTGCTTGCTTTGCAGATGGGAACACACATTTCTGCAATTCCTGCCCTGAGCCACAGCCCCGGGTAACAGGACAGACCCCCAGGCTTGACCCCAGCAGTTCCTACCCAAGCCTGAGGCCAACCCGTTGACTAAAGCAACATAGCAAAAGGTTCTTGGAAACCAGGCACCACGTATTTTTCTTTCCAGATTGGTAATTCTAGATGTTCACACCTGGGTGCTGCTAAATATGACAGCGCCAATGGGAGCATCAACAAACAGCCTTTCCTCTTGCCTGGGCAGAGCCTGCAAAGCTGATTTCAGCCCATTTAACCCCAGACAGTGACTGTAAAACTGGTCCATGGACCTGCCTGTCAGCATCCTCCCATCCTGGCCCTGCTCACACACACTCACCTGGAATGAATCTTTTCACCTTTGGTCTTAACTAGAAAGGATAAACTTTGCCAGCCCAGGGACCGCCAAACTGAGCCTCCTCAATTGTCTCCTCAAGGACAGAAACACTAATGAAATCTTATTTCCCAATGTTTATTTCCCCCCCAAAACAGGATCCTTCCACTGAACCATGGGGCACGCAGGGCAACGTCAAAAGAGAAACCAGAAATGACTGTGATACCTCAGACACACGTTTTCTGCAGCATCTCAGAAGATCAATAGCCACTTACAAGCAATGCTTCCCTAGGAACATTTTCCCCCACTGTGAACCAACTTATCCATCCGGCAACAGCCAGAGTCACTGAGGAGCAATACAACAGCTCTCCTACAATTTGTTACCACGTAGGAGAGTCTACTGTATTTACAAAAACAACACGCGGCACTCCCCTGCTCTCTGAATTAATGATGGGTGCGATTGTGTTTCTCTTTACTTACTCAGCAGGAGGAATCCCAGCGCCGGAGCCACCTCTGCTCTTCATGCAGGGAAGCATCTCCTCCACAGCCTGGGCATGAGAAAAAATGCAAGGTGCTATAAAAACATTATCAGAGCTGTTTCTTGTTTCTGTCCCTTTGCACTCATTCAGTTTTCCTCTATATGGGCTGTGAGGCAGGAGCAACATCTCACTCCATGCTTGTATAGAGACCAGCCCTGAGAAGATCTTAAGAAAAGCGTGAGACTACAAATGTAATGCAGGTGATAGACGATAACCCACTTTTGTTGGGTTTTTTTCTAGTCTCATTTCTTAGTCTAAAATGTGTGTCTTTTTTTAGTGAAAACTCAGCTTAGCATTATAAGCTTAGCTTCTTAAGAAATTGGCTCAATTTTAGCACTATTATTTTATGAAAATGAGAGTAAGATCTCGCCTGTTCCAGTAAATTATACCACTTTCTAGTTGAGGTTTCAAACCAATTCAGTGAACACCCTGAAAGTCCTTGTGTGGACATTTCTTACTATGGTAACTTAAATGTGGTATTAAATAGCATCTTTAGCTAAATCAATGCAAGTTTAAATAGTAGTGTAAGAAAAATAAACACATGCTCCTCCTGGCCATTTATCCACTCCCTAGACTACTTTCCCAGCCCCAGTTTGGGAGCAAAGTGCTCCAGGCTCTCAGCTCACCCACCTCCAAGCAAGATCAGATGCATGCGGTTAACTGCAGGTTCAGCACTGATGTGGTTTCCCCCTCTCAAAGAGACTGGTCCATAGGCTCAACTCATCTCTGCCCAGCCTCTGATTAAGGTTTTCTGTTTAAGCATGCCGAAAACAACCCTTCGTCCTTTCCCATCCCACCCTCCTTCACCTTCCTTCTTCCATGACAGTGTATTTCTTCTACCTCCCTCCGTCAACCCCTTTTCAATGGCATTTCCCTTCCTGCTGCCAAATGGATGCTTAGGAGCACGGAGACAGTAAAACATCGCTCTAATGTCCCTCGCTGATGCATAGTCTCCTCCCATTATTGGTATAGCAGCATCAGGTTATACGCTGTTAATAGCCTTTCCACTTGTTTATAGCTTCTCTGGCATCATTCCTGGATTTAGCACTGCTGTTTTATTTCCCCTCACTGCTTTGGGGACGACCTCCCCTCAAGCAGCGGGACTCSCGTGTCATGTGCGCGATGTGTAATTCAACATGCGGGCGCTGGTGGGGGGCATTACCAGCAACCAGCACATCAAAACCGCATTACAACAAAGCCGGCGAACCTCATCTTGGATGGGGTGGGGATCTGGGGGGAAAGGGATTTTTAATTTTTTTTTTGTGGAGTGAGTGAATAATTCATAGGCAAACCATTGACATGATAAATTCCTCCATTTCTCCTCTTTTGTGAATTGACAGCGAACAACTTTCCAATTCCTCCCCTCTGCATTTTCATTATCCAGAATTATTCACTAAACAATTGCTTGGAATAATTCTGGGGAGCAAATTCTCTGCTGGGGACATCGGCGCTGACGTCAGTGGAATTAGCACTAGCAGGAGCTTTGGTTCAGAGGCAACGGGCCGTCCACAAGCCTTTCATCACGAGGATTTGGTCTCTAGATTTTGAGCCATGCTGATTAGCTGTGGCAGAGCAGAGAGGTTTTCTCTTCCATTAGACAAGCAGAGTTCTGCAAAACAGGTTTTCCACCGTGAATACTTATGTTTACAAATTAACAGGGGTTGAAATTGCTGAGATGCAATGATATATCGCATTGGCGCTTCCAGCAGCACTTCTGCCAGCATATTTCATCTCCAGCCCTGCAGGACAAACGGGAACAAAGTGGGATTTCTACATTTCCATTTCAACTGCTGCAAATGAGCCCTGCCCTTTCCAGGAACACTCCGCACAGTGCCATACCGGCTCTCTGAACCCATTGCCAGGCTCACCGGTACAGCTCACTGCCTTTGATATTCATGGGAAGTGAAAGAAAACAACTGAAAGTTTGCTTTTTGATTTCATGGGAAATTTCGAAAGTGGCTTTTGCTCAGTTCTGCACTTCATTTATTCACTTACAGACTGACCCAAACCCCATGTGAACAACTGAATGTCTTCAGTATACCGCAGCTCTGACTCAGAAAGTCCTTGATATTTATCTGCCTGCAGTTTCCAATAAGTTAAAGCCGGCTAACCTAAAATACCAAATTCCGAGGGAGCTCTCTGGCTGATGACTCCCAGTATCTGACAGCAATTGTCTGGGGTGTATTTTCTGTATTTATTTATTGTAAATGAGACAGCTGACACCATGAGATCATAAGCAATTTCCAGCTCTCTCCAAATCACCGGTAGGGTTCCAGTTCTGAGCCTCACAACATCATCAATTCTGCTGCAAAACTTTCCGTGCTGATTGTCAGTAATTTGCAACACCACTTGGAGGGACAGAATTGCCTCCAGTTCTCCCCTTCATCTTCTCATGAAAATCAGCCCGTGTTGGGCAGGCCAACCAGACTGTCATGACCGTAAAAAACCTACAAAACTGGGGATCTGACTCTCTGTTCTTTGAAATGTTTTAGGTCAGTGGCAAAATGTGAATGTCGTATCCCTATTTCCAGTTCTACTTTGGTGAGGATATTAAATTCTTTGGTCATTTCTCTGATTCAGCATCTGCTTTCCCCACATCAGGTCCCTGCATTTGGATGTAGGTTAATTCCTGTCACCATCCTAGACCTATGTGTTTACACAGTCGACAAAATAATTTCCCACAAGTGGCAATGGTTCATAAACGCAAACCTGATTTCTGCAAAATTCGGGATCTTTCCTTGCTGCTAAAACCCTCTAGTTAAATGTTCTGCCACTGCAGACAGGAGAATTTCACACTGAGGAAACACAATTGCAGACCAGCAAGCTTTACTTCTACAGCGCTCAGATAATTGCCCGAGCAAGCTGGAAAGAGCTTCCCGTACAGCTGAAATCTTCAGACACTTCCCCCTTTAAATCCCTCCTTTGGTGCACCGCTTCCACCCACTCCACCGCCTTGCAGCAAGGCTGCGTGAACGTCGCCAGCAATTTTGTAACCTGTTCCCCTTAGTTCCTCATACGCTCCCGTACCAAGAGCAAGCGTCCCACAAGGGATGCCCTGCCTTCAGCTCCGGCAAGGGTGCTGCGGGGGCAGGCAGACCCCGCAGCCGACACAGAAACCTGCTCATCCCATATTTTAGTAAAGATCAGGACACATCCACGGGTTTATAGTTTCAACCTCACTGTCTTGAAGAGATGCATCCCTATGCTTCAAAATGACTCATTTCTGGTACAGGGCAGCTTTTCCTGCCCACCACCCTCCCATCCTGGTGTCTTGGAAAATCCCAACTCAGGTTCAAGTCCCCCAGCCATGTCATTGACCATCAAACACTATCTACTCCTTTATGCTTAAGTCAAACAAATACAAGCCTCAAGGACGGAAAGAGAGAAAGAAGTGAAACCCAAGCCACCATATTTAGAACCAAACAGCACAGCCGTGCTCGTCTCTCATTAGCACAGGCTACCCCCAGGTGCCTGGAGCGCAGCAGAGCTGGGGCATCATCGGGGATCAAAGTGCTGCCTAGAAAAAYGCAGTTGGCTGATGCAAAGGTGATTATCTCTTAGTTGGTTGGTTTGTTTGTTTGTTTTTGCRGGGGATTGTGGTGTTGGGGGTTTTTTCAATAAAAATAACGGATAGGACCTGATGTCTCACGATCYTCATTTGGGGCAGGTGACATGATGACTGAGGTGAGGGTGAGAAGCTTAGGGACTGACAGGGAAGTTTAGGCACAAAGAGATAAAGCCCAGATTTTTTTGACATCTAACCCCTGCTGACACTGAGGATGGGTAAAGCCCTTTCAAACCAGCAGGACCCACATCGTGCTGCTCCGTGCAAGTCACCAGAGCTACAGCCAGAAAGAGAAGCCACCACCGYCACTGGCAGGGTGCTATGGGCTCGTTAGGGACACAGGGCTCCTTAACCCAGCCACAGCAGCATGCCAACATGGTCACACTGCTGCCAAAAGCCAACATCTCAGCACAAGGTTGCTGTGCACGGTGCAAACAGACCCTAAATTGAAGCTCAAGGTGGCACCAGGAGCTGAACCCGGAGCAGCCCCCAGGCACGCAGCTCCCCACTCCTTCCCTGATCCAGCGCCGGCACTGTCTGCAGGCAACAGCCCCAGCAGAGCCACAGGTCCGACGTGTGCTAGGATACATCCCGTCTACTACGGGAAAGCAGGAAAAACACATCTCTCACCCCCTCCGCCAGGCCCCCGAGAACAAATCTTCCCAGCTCGGGGCAGGAGATACTCGCGTGCCTCCTGGCCTCGCTCGATGTGTTTGCAAATCCTCCTGGTGTCAGCTGGCTCCAGGCATCCTGCAGCAGGGAGGGATGGTCTCCATCAATATTCAGGACACATAGACAYGRGGAGAGAAGAGACARGCAGGGAGAGAAGAGACAGGCAGGGAGAGCCTCTCTGCCCCAGCCAGATGAATGAATCTTGCTCGGAGGCAGAGCAGGAGGGTGGTTGTTTGCAGGGTCTGTGTTCTGCCGCAGGCACCAACCCAGCTCTGCTCTTACAGACTCCTTTCGTCCCTGTCCACGGCCACCCTGCATCAGCATCGTGGCCCAGCCCAGGCCCGCGGATCGTGACCGGGGGCCCGGGAGCCGTTCCAGGGCTTTGCACACTACAAAGAAGCCCCGGTTCTTTTAATTAGCCGGAGAATGTAAATGAGCACGGMGTGTGCCTGGGTCCCTCCTGCAGAGCCCAGGAGAAAGTGTCACACACTTCTGGGATCGCTGTCAGCAGATGAAAAAGCCATTTGGCACCCAGGCTGCCGGCGGCGGGCTCGCAGGCAGGCTCCATGGGGCAGCACGAGCAGCAAGCACCCGCTGCAAGYGAGACCAGCCAGCTCCCACACCAGCTCCCTGGCATTAAAATCCCCGGGAGCCACACACACCCACCATCAGGGACCACCCACCATTGCCTGTGGGGTGCACGGAGGAATCATTCCCCAGGACCAAGACCAGTGTCCTGTTACCACCACCATCTCCTCCCCATCCATCCCCACACATTACTGGTCATTGGTCCCACCACCCAACCCCAACCACCCATCCATCCTTCCCACCACCCAACCCCAACCACCCATCCATCCTTCCCACCACCCAACCCCAACCACCCATCCATCCTTCCCACCACCCAACCCCAACCACCCATCCATCCTTCCCMCCACCCAACCCCAACCACCCATCCATCCTTCCCMCCACCCAACCCCAACCACCCATCCATCCTTCCCCCTACATGCTCTTCTATCCATTTCTTTAGCCCCTTTTCAGTCTGTCTCCACTTGTTTAAGATCAGAAAGTCAGCATTTGTCTTGTCTCATCCACTCTGCAGGGGTCCCTCCATCTACAGGGGGATGGAGGAGGATGCAGACAAGCGTCCTGTGAGAGCAACACCAAACTCACCCGCCCGGTGCCTGGGAAGGACCCACCAGCCCCACTGTATGGCAGAGAACAGTGGGGGCAGAAAGGGCTTTATTAGGGGGCACCCACGCTGGGAACTGGGGCAGCCGGATGCCCATAAGGGCCCTTTCAGAAACATCAAAGGACCCTTGATTAGGTCCATACCAGGTTCTCCTGCTGCTCAGAAAACTGTAGGTTTATGCATTGCTGGCTTTCACCTTCAGTTTAATCCTCTCCTTTTGTTGGTGTTACAGAATTAAAAGCGACTGGTGCTGCAGAGGAGCAGAGTGCACCAGAATGGAGCCAGTGACCCATCGAGCGCATGAGATTAATGAATATAGACCCTAATTATTACTGACCCAAGACAAAGTCCCTATCCTCCTTTTACTCAGTGCAGTTCATACTACTCCAAAAGGCCAGGCTGAGCAATAATTTGCATTTTATTTAGCCAGCAAATACCAGCCAAGCACTAGTGCTGGGCACCCCTGGGGCACGGGGCAGAATAGCTCAGTCTGGACATTTGCCCAAGCCCTGGGCTGATGTAGYGATGCTGGCACAGGCAGTGGCCAGGTAACATGATCAGTCACTGCAGCATCTTTTGATTCAAGCTCTACAAGATAGCGTCCTTCAAAGAGGCCAAAACAGCAAGGGAGATCAGACAGGACCTGGACTATAACCTTCCCAGCCCTGACTTCCCCCCACCGTCCTCTGAAACAGAGACCATGAGTCAAACTTTGCTGCTTCCCCCGYTCCACCTCACACCCTCGCTCCTCTCAGCTCTAATTAAAAGGAAGRAAAGTACATGCTCAAAGCAGGGAGATGCATCCTGTGGTGCAACGGGACCGAGATGCCTCATGGCTTGAGGGCATGGTCCTCCTGGGACCAGGAGGGTCCTTCTGATGGCACAGGGAGAGAAGAGCCTCGGAAGCGAGGCAAAGCCATGGTGTGCTCCRGCAGCTCGGCTGGCTCTCCAGCCCTCATTACCACGTCGTGCACCAGTTGGCACTGCTGATGCTGTGGTGCTCCGGAGCACCCTTATCTCTCCAGGAGAGGCTTTCATTGCAGCCCTCGAGCACTAGGAAATGAAGATACTCAATTCACTGGCACTGCTCTGCAAATCAATCAGAGGGGGAGGATGGGAAGGGGAACAGCTTGTCGCTGCCTGTCACTCCATGGAGGCTTTGCCCTTCACTAGTGACAGCTGATTAATTCCCAACCAAGCTTAGACAAAACTGGTGCCCCCGTCTGATGCACAGCAGGGAAACCACCAAGAAGTTTAGCTCCTGCCTACAAATGACCCACTGTGGAGGCAACAGCCACCAGGCAGCTTGGGGGTCCCCATGGACGCAGAGGTCTTGGATCATACTGTCCAGGGTACATGAGGTATGATCCATGCCATAAGGGCTGTGAATCYGTGAACTTGCGTTGCCAGGAAGCTCGCTCCAGGCTGGGCCGTTTCCCTTGGGTAASAGAAGGAGCCACTGCCAATGCCCAGAGCCGGCGGAGCCATCCCCACTGTGAGCAGGAGGAGGGATGGCAGCAGATCTGGGAAGTTTTGGCACCTGGAGATGGACCCAAGCTTGTTGGGATCACAGTGCAATGAAAACATGGTGGCAAGATGGGCTCCCAGCCCCATGGCAGGAGGCTCCAGGTGGGCCCCACCAGCTCCTGCASCTACAGCAGAGCTTTTCCCCAGGCTGCTCGGGTGGGAGAAGGACAYCGAGGAGGAGGGGATAGGAGATAGGTGTCTGCACGCCTGGGACACCCCTTGCCTCCAGACACCCACGYAGGGCTGCAGGGTGCCCCCTCCCTCCTCTCCCCTCCCGGCAGCRCAAGGAACCAACCTGCCCTCCTGGATGCTGCTTTTCTGCTGGAGGTTTGTGAGTCACATCATTGATGTCACCTCTCTGCGTCACCGGAGCTCAGAGATGGATT
The DNA here is from genome assembly GCA_030449065.1 of Oceanodroma leucorhoa. NCBI lineage: Eukaryota > Metazoa > Chordata > Aves > Procellariiformes > Oceanodroma > Oceanodroma leucorhoa. Next base: position 5,615,726 of record JASVER010000056.1, on the reverse strand, counting down.
TAATGAGCCTTTGTTTTCTTCAGCTAAGAAAAACCTCAAAGAAGCTTAGTCTCAAGCATCCTGAGGAGCCAGCAGGTCTCTCTGCTACTGCCACTGTCCCCACAAGAGGACAGATATAACTGGAAGAGGGTCCAGCAGGCTGGCTGGCAGCGAAAGCAGAGTGTCAGAGATCTGGGGGACAATGTGCCAAAGTCACACAAAGATGCTTTTGTCCTCACTAGAGCCTGCTACATGCCACCTTCCTCACATGGCAGGTGACATCTGCTATGCCTTGCACTGCCCTGAGTGAAGCCACATGCTGGAACAAGGGAGAAGTGGCAAAGTGGTGGTGGCACCATGCCTGCAGTCAGGGGACCCGGCAGCACCTCTGAGGGCTTCTAYACAAGAAGCTGAGATGTTGGCCGTTGCTCCTGGTTGGCATTCATACATGCGTGCTGGCACTTACCTGCTGACACCATGCTCTTGTCCTGCAGYCTGGGGCCACCAAACCCAAGGGACAAGGCCACGCTGGCATCTTTCTTGGGCTGCCCAGCAGCTTTTGTAATGCAAGTCACACCCAGGGAGTGAATCCTGATTTACACCAGTGGAGAGGGAAATTTAAGTCTCTAGTGTTTTAAATCCARAGGAACAAATCCTTGCAAAGCAAAAGGGAACAAAATTCATTTATAAAAATCAAGGGAAATGAGGAGCATTTTTCTCTCTYTTATGAAGGTCACTAAAAAGGGAAGCATCACATGAGGTCCCTGGGAAACCAGTAATGTAAATAGTCAGTGGACAGAGGGCATCTTCTATTAATGAAGGTGTCTTGCCAAAATACATAGGCATCATATAAATTTTTAGATAATGAAATTCCAGTTAATTTGCTGCCTGGTCAGCCACAGCCCTCCTGCCATGCTCCTGAGCCCAGCCAATAACATTAAGAATTACATTGGTACTAGGGCAGCTGGTCGACTTGACTCAGCAAACCACCTTCTCCAGGACGAGGTGGGGTGAACGCTGCAGCCCCACGGCAGCATGGGTGTCCATAGCTGCCATGCAGGTCCTCGAGAGCCAAACGTGAGGATTCACCACTAGTTTGAGGACCAGGAGCCAAGTATTGTTTTCAGAGGCTTGCTTGGTAAGTCTCACTTTCCCAGGGGCTCTAGAGAGCTGCTGACGTGCAAAGTCTCTAGCCGGTGGGAGTCTGTCACCTCTCAGCATGTTTTAGGGCTGAAACAGGCTGGGGTCATAGCGCTGCAGACCAGAAAAAGGCCAGAACAATCCACGGCAATTCAATTTTCCTCTATCTCACTACCATAACCTCCAGCTCCAGGCTCAAGTGCACCCATTTCATCTCAACAAGTGTCCTGCCCTCAGAAGCAGCCAACAGCAAATGCCTTGGGAAGGACACAAGAAGGGGATGACTACGTAAGGGCGCTTTCCAAAAAGTCTCTTCCAGCCCTTACGCATTTGCAGCTTTGCAGTGAACAGCCCTGGATGGATCCTTCTGCCCAGGACTCCTCCTCTTGCCCACAGCTCTCCCCTCTCTCCTTCTGGGATTGCAGACAAGGACAGGGGTTGTCTCTGTTTATTGGGACCTGGAGGGGGTTCCCAGAGGACATGGAGATGACAACCACTAGTGATGCTCTAGTGATGCCTTGATCCCATGGGTAGAAAGAGACCCAAGAGGAGAAAGGCCGGGGGCATCTTTCCCTTCAAAAAAGGCTTCAATGATTGAAAGCAAATAAAAGGTGCAGGATCTGATCCTACAACCTGGAGTGGGTTTCAGGTACAAATCCTGTTATAACTCCTTCCCATTACTCTTCTCCCTCTGCTGCTCTGAAATATTGGCGCTTCATAGCTCCAAATATTCAGCATGCTCCATGTAATTTTAAAACCATTATGTAAGCTGCTCTCTCCCCCCATCTCTTGATGTCTCCAATTGGTGTGTCAGAATGTAATTAGCTTTTGATGGGATGTTAAGATTTCTTGAGCTCCTGTGGAGAGGCAGCATGGGGAGAGGCGAGGCAGCGGCTTGTGATTGTCACTCCCCATGGTAAGTGCTTGAAGACCCTGGAAGACTCATTTACAAAAATATAAAATAAAATAAATAAAAAAAATCCAAAAGCAACAGACCCAGTAGGCTTTAGTTTAATTGACTGAAATCACTGAGATTTTTTTACCTCTGTGCTTTCTCCTGCTTGGAGAAAAATGGAAATTAACTGTCTCGTGACCGACAGAAGAGTGCCATGCTGCGGCAATGGCCAGGGCTCTGTTGCAAACCCAGCTCCTCGAGAGGCTGGGAAAGTCCTGAGCTGTTCTTTCCTGCATTTCTGACCGAGGCTATGCTGTAAGCTTTGTTGCTGCAACCAATCTCATGAGCACTCCTCCATCCGCACCAAGACTAAGTCCTCCAGCAGTTCACCACAAACSCACTGACCCCCAGCCGTGCCACCAGCCCCCTTGCCAGGGCAGGACACTCCACCCGAGCAGCAGAAAGGGCAGGGACAGATGATAGTTTCCTGCAACCACATTCRCAACAGCACATCTGATGATGGCAAAGTGCGATCCACAGCCTATCTCCAAACAAGAGGACGCTTGAAATCCAGATCTGCAATTTAGGGGCRGTTTGGTGCCTCTAAACAGAGCGGCAATCTCAGCTGCCACGGCTGCTGGGGCTGAGCTCCTTCAGTGCTCAGCAAAATGAGGCAGGACAGCAGAGCTGCTGCATCCCACGGATGGRAGACAGACACACCAAGACATGGGGTGCTAGGTTTTCACCAGGAAGCAGCATTTAGCAGCAAGGCCAGATGTTTCAGCATCYAGTTTGTCATCCCTGAGTCCTTCTGCAGCTCTGGCTGTGGGATCCCATTGGAAGAAAGAGGACACAGGGGTTCTGCGAAACTGTGCAAGTCCTTATTCAGGYAAACCCTGTGGGAGTTGGGTGTTTCAGGGCTTACAGCCCCAGCCTTAGGTGCCGCAACATAGAAATCTGTCGTGGAGCTTTTACAAAAACAGATGCATGTTGGTGTCATCTTTCCAACCTCACAGAGAGAATATGATGGAGAGCTGCAGGACCTGTGCCCTAACCATCCATGCAGGAAATAYCACATTTTCAGAGACCTCTCCACACTCTTCCCCACTAGCTGAACCTTGTGGCRCTGTAAAACAAGATTGGCAATTCCCCCAGAACAAGTTTTCTGCAATCTGGCTGGGCCTAAACTTTCACAAGAGCATCTGCCCCGGCCAACAACAGCACATCGAGCATTTACATACCTACAGATGGTGCTTGTATCACCAAGCAGTATGTTTGTCTACACACCAGCCCTGGCCCAAAGCCCACTAGAGTCATCGGATGCTTTTCATTAACTTCAACGGGCTCTGGATGAGGTCTGTTTGGTCAGAATCTCCACCGGTGCAGAGGCGTTCAAATGAATCCTACAGCTCAAGCACACGTGCATTCAGATCAGCCACATAAACACTTTCCRAAAACAAACATGCCACACACTCCCTGCAAATGCATGTGGCCRGATATTAATACACCTCTGGCTCTGAATTAGTTGATGATGTGAAACACAGACACATCCAATACAATAATGAGCCATTCCCATCAAATGCCAATTCAACTGGATAATGGGCCATATTGATTGCTTCAAGGGCCAGACCCATTTCACTTGTCCTTTTAATGATTATTATGACATTATCTATATTATTTCTGCTCAGCAAGATTAATTCCTCTCTCCCCACCCCTGTCCCTCYGGATGCAAGTCCATTCAAGTCTCCATTCCTGCTGAGGCAGAAGCTAAGGAGACCTCTGCAAGGACTGGACCTAATTCACTTCTAAAGTGTTGTCAGGCAATTGGATTTTTTTTCTCTAATACTGCCACTGGCATTAATGGAAAGAAAACAATAAATGTATCTGGTCACCTAAGTAGTCAGCCTCCCCTTTCATAGCTCTGCTGACATTTCTGTCTCCAGGCTGGACAGTAATGCATTCCATTTTAATTTTAGCAAATGCTTTCTTTATGATCAGAGACATTTTTCATTTGTACTTGTTTGCATCTCCCTTAAAATTCAATATTTCATTTGGGGATGCAGGGTTATTGCCTGCTCCTCAAAATAAAGCGTATGTGGCACAAGGATATTTCAAATTACTTTCTCCAGTTTCCTCCACTCAAGAGCAGCAATTGCCTTTCCAGCCACTCCCGGGAGCAGCCAAAAGGAGTCGGTCCCAGTCGCTGTGCACTGCGCGGTGCCTCTGGCCGGCGGGGCCATGGGGGAGACGTGGGACTTCGTGGGGCTGCCCTATTCAGGATCACCCAAAAAAAAAGGCAAAAAGAAGGGCTTGAACAAGCTTTTGTTACCCTGGGCCAAACACAGCTGCGGCTGCATTTATTCCTGTGAGCAGAAGCTGTACGTCCCGGCAATTTCGTCCGTACCAAACCCCTGCAGAAGTCACGCGTGCAGATGCGGGCAGCCGCCGTTCCAGGGACAGCTCTGCCCTAACACACCGACCTCCCCCATCTGCCAAACTGCCAGAAAACCACCGACATCAGAGGCTGGGCGAGCTCAGGACTCCTGCTGGCWTTAGATATTTGTAATTCTCAGGTGCTCTGAATATAAAATAATAAAGCTGATGAGATTCCTTTGCAGCAACCTGTTCCTTCCTTCCCTGCCAGGTTACCCCAAAGAGATTTGGGCAGGAGCAGGTGGAGGTCCCGTGGCATGGGCATGAAGGGGTTACGATTGGGAGACTTCAATCCCCAGTTTTGGGGTCCASGTCTGTAGCAGACCCCAAAAAAGGCATCAGACAACACCTAAGCATTGTGCCCCAGAGCTGTTGACTATCAGAAGTAGTTGCCTCAGAAATATRTGGTACCTTGACACTCACACACTCTTAAAACAAGCACCCACCAGTCTTACAATCTACCTGGAGAAAASGGGCAGGCGGTTTGCAATATGCAGCATCTCCTCCGGCCTGGGCAGCTCAGACCAAAGTGACAGTAGCTCTTCTCTCTGCTGTGCCTTTCCCAAGCGTCCGCTCTGACCCCCATGCAATAGCATTTGCTGTCGACCCCCCTTCCCCATGGCAAAACCCAGTTCCTCTAAAGGCTGCCTTTGGGACCCGCATATCTCGGAGGATAATTACCAGATGCTCTTACCTGCATACCCCTCTGATCTCTGGCACTAAATAAGAATAGACAGGAGAAGTGGGTTGAATATATACATAGCTATTTTCTAATTTTCTGAGCAAATTTGGTTAAAGCTGCTGAACAAGAAAGCCTGAAACCTCAATAACAGAGCAACCAGACAGGGAGAGGAATGACAAGAGCTCTAAACTCAAAYATGGTTCTGCCCTGACCTAGAGGGACCATTTGAAAGGCTGAAGGAGATGTTTGTCCTCCCTTGGCCATTACGCCAAGGCCGATGAGAAAGGCTTCCCAGCAAACAGTTTTTTACGATATAGTTAAATCTYCACCAGGGCCTGGCACAAGACTCCTCAAGTGGTCCGAATCCATCCCTTGATTGCCTTGAGTCAACAAAACAGAGGGAAAGGTTTTGCAATCCAGCTGCTAAAGGTTTTGTATGCTGGAGACTGTGCCTCCCTGTGCATATACACCTTGAATAATTATAAAATATTTGCAGGTAGGAGGAGCCCCTTTGGCAACCTGTGTGCTTGCACAGGAGGATGGAAAGAGGCCCTGGCWGGATGTATTTCTKCAAGATGAAAGTGGCCAGCACTGGAGTTATTCTGAGAGCAGGAATCAGCACAAGAGCTTGTCTCCCAGCTTCTCTGATCTCCCGTAACAACAGCACGGAACAAAAGGGTTTGTCCCTGTTAGAAAGGGAGGGGTGTCCTAGTTCCTGCATACCTGCCTTGATGGCTGCAGCACTGGGACATGGCCGCAGCACTGGGACGTGGCCGCAGCACTGGGACGTGGCCACGCTGCCTCATCTCTCTGTTGGTTGCTGTTGCCTGCAACAGGTCTTTGGGAGCAGTAAAGGGATCGGCTTGAGGGAAGGTACCAGGAAGGTCCTGGGTGGGGGGAACAGATTCCCTCAGTACATGAATGGGAAGCAGCCCATGGAGCTGCTGGGGGAGCAAGGCACTGCTCAGACTCAGAGCAGCAGACCTGCCCAGAAGCAGTTTTGCCCTTATTACCCACATCCCTGGATTTCTGATTACGTGCAATGCAGCAGCTTGGCTTTTTCCCAGTAAGACTGACTGTTGCTCAAGCAGCCACCAGAGCCACCAGCCTGTGCAGCGGATGTCGGCAGGCCAGATCCACCCCCACCCCACGTAAATGGCTGTGTCACTGGTGGCTCTGCTGGATCCTACTCTCAGCTGAGGAAAGATCTGGTAAAGCTCTCTTGAAGCCATGTTTTCTTTGTGCTGTTCTTTTGCTTAACTCATTTCTGGTAGCTTTCCAGGACATATTATCATCTTATTCATGGGTTTAGGGTTCATCTAAGATGCTAGAATTTGTTACCTCCGCTCTTCCTCTGTCCTGCTTTCTCCCAAACCTGGTTCTCTCACACCCACAAGTATCTCTATTTTGGTTTCCAGTACCAGGAATTTCATTTTAATCACTCGCCTTCTTCAGATGCAACAGAAGATGTGATGCAATTGTTTAACATTCATAGATCCGCTAGCTCTGCTCCTTCATGTACTTATTAGGCAGTGCCAGAAAACACCACCCACCGTGAGCATCCCAGTTTCAGTGCCATGCATCGCCTGGTGTGTCAGTCCCTCTGGAGCGCACACTGAAGGACATCTCTTCTGATCAATGAGAAGAGCCTGGCGACAACAATCCATAAAACTAAACTGCATTAAGAAACCCCCTAGACTCATCTTCCCATATCTAATTAATTTAACATTACCAACTAGCCCTATCGTCCATCCTTTTCATGTTTTATTACAAGCTTTTTAATGGAGTTGGAAGGAAAATTGACTCTCCCTTGGTGGGGGTAAGTGATATGTTAAATATTAGTCCCAAGAAGAGTCAGATACTCAGTATTAAGAAAGGAAAATAAATTGGAAAAAGAGGAGGAAAGGCAAGAAGACCAAATGAAGTCTCCTATGATGGAGAACATTTTCTGTGCCCACACTGCCAGATAAACCCAATTTGAGCTCCTGATTTGTTCAAAGCCTGCCAAGAACAGGCTAAGAGATGAGCTGCCTCTTAATCAAATCAGCTCTGTCTCTCCTACAAGCCTGATGACACCAACACATGAAAGCCATGGAGATAATAGAGTGTTCCCAAGGGCACGGAGCTGACAGCAGAATTTCCTTGCTGTCTGGAAACCGCACCAGTCAACAACCATTTATTCAGAGAGGTTTGTGCCTCCTGGCTTTTGTCTCCGTGTTCTGCTCTCATCTACATCGTCTCCTACGCACTGAGGTCCTTCACTGTTGGGCTGGCCCCAAGAAGCAGACTCTGGTTGCAATGATGTGGCTCCAGAACACCCTGAAATCTAGGGATGAGGCTGCCTGTCTTTGGGACACCAACACATATCAGGAGATGTTCTTGCTGGACAGGCATCAGCAGATGTCCCAGCATCCACCCACTTCATGCTTTCCTCAAGCTGGACAAAGGCAGTTTACTCACCCCTGGTATAAGATGTACTCTCATAATTACCATCACCTTTAAGTTGCTAAAAGTTTTAGACATTCCTCATAGCTTTCAAGTGCTCACAAGTTTTTGCCTAAGAATATCGATGGGGTTTTTCCAATCCTAAGCCTAGGTATCTCTGGAAAGTTTGCTGACCTCTACTTCACCACCTTTTTTCAGCTGGGAAGCTCTCTCCCCGGCCCAAATTGGCCTTGTACTGCCTCTTTTGTTAATGCAACTTTCACTGTCACCTCTCCGAAGAGCACACTTACCTGCTCTATTAATCTCTGGATGTTGCATTCACCTTCTCTGGGCAGCTTGTTAAAAATGGATCTGTTGGTGCTTCTATCGATTTCAGGTGCTATTAACACTAATCGCCCTTCCTGTAAGTGGATTTCACACTGCTTTTGCTGAATACCTGTTCCCCTCCCTCTGCGCTGGCTTGGTGCAGGCTGGCAGGGGCTCTCTCCCATCAGCGTGTGTGTGCCTCTAAGTTTAAGAAGCTTTGTGTTCAGGATCAATGCTGGAGGTGCGGTAGGTCTGAGCACAGGCWTAGCACTGGTGTAAACTGGGAGCAATATTGCGCAGGATAAGATGGARGTGCAGGAGAGGAGAGTGAGACCAGCACCTCTGATAAACACCCRGTGTTTGCTTTGTTCCGAACTTTCTTGGATCAGGAGAGAGTGCAGTCTCGCAAGGAGGGATTTCTCCCTGCTTTCTCATCCCCGAAGCATCCCAGCTCGACAGGCACTGGAGCCTGAAATCCTTTGCTCTGCAGCCCTGCTACAGCAAGAGCAGCACCAAGGAGACACATCTGGAAGAGAGAGGGAGAGCAACAGGAAACCTGGAGATCAAAGGGGATCTTCTTCCAAATGCCATGGTCCGGGCTGAGGGCAGTCCAAGGACAGCTGTGGAGGTGCTCAGAGGGGTAGAATGAGCCTAGAGACCCCCATATCCATCYCTAGCCCAGGGATCAGAGCCAGGATTAAACCCAGCAGCTATGCACAGATCCCTATATCCGGCTGCTTGGATGTCTTGGGAACCACCCTGGTATCTTAAGGTCCTGGAGTCAAAACAACAGCAAGTCCCAGGGCATCTCCACTCTAGAGAGCAAACTGCTGAAATGGCAACATGTGCTGGTGTTTAAATATTAACAAGTCAACATCCATTAAGTCCTGATAAACACCCAGGTGCAAAACACTAAATCTGGGAAACTAATAAGATTATTAGTGCAGTAGGGGGCTTAACTGCAGCAAAATTTGTCAGCCTGTTCTGCAGCTGTGTTTAGTTGGGTCTGAATCATGCCCAGCCTGGATAGAAAGAAGAGCTGCAACCAGGGAGCTTGCCTGTGCCACAAGCCCTTTTCTACCCTGTGCACRTGCATGTGAGCATCCTCTTCCCACTTTTCACTGTGCATCTCTAGCCCAGCTGAGTGGACTTTACCTTTCCAAAAAAGCCACAAACACCTCCAKCCTTGGAGGATCCCTCCTGCCTGCATGAACTATGCACCCGGTCTCAGTGAGGAGGAAACGCTCTCCCTGCACAGCACCCACTTTCTTGCTAGTGGCTGYCTCACAGCAGAGACATGCGAGACAYTCCTTTACATATAAAATGTTYCTCCAAGAAAAGATGTGAGCCGCAGGTGGCCTGCTTCTGGCCCTTTTCACATGAAAATCCTGAACTACAAGGTGCTGCACCAGATGTGAGCCTCCACCTTCAGCTCAGAGGCACAATCCACAGGGTCAAGCACCCAGCCCAGAAATGGGTCCAGCGTGGCTGGGACGCAGCTAGTCCAAAGYTTGAGAAGCCATTTCTCACTTGCTAGCAATGGACTCAGAGCCACCAAATTTTCGTGAAGTAAAAAATATAGTAGAAGAGTAATATCTGGTGTAAGAGTAGCACACAGTGTCCACAAACACACAGGTATGAGTCTAGGTCTTTCTGAACATACCTACGGTGTGGAGAGCGGTGTCCTAAGGAGATGTAGCTGCTCTGCAGAACACCTCACWAGCCTGGTTGCAATGCTCCTGACACCTCCTGCAGACCCAGCTCCAAGGTTCCTGCCATGAGGCATCAGGAGGTGGGAGCACGCCAGCATGCTGCAGAGGGACACCCCAAGAGCTTCCTTCCCAGGAGATACAGAACTCAGTGAGACTGCAGAGAGCCAGCAGTGTAAGCTGGGCAAAAGATAGTCATCCACATACCACCATGTGCCTTCAAAAAGAAGAAAACCTGTTGAGAAAGGAGAGCAAAGGCAGCAATGTTCAGCTCGCTGGARTGGCTCCAGCTCAGGTCCTGGGGGTCAGAGTGTGGACCCCAGGCTGACACACAACACGCAGCCTTCCCCCCCCCCCCCAGAGGAGCTGTGTCCTTGGGTTGGTCTCACTGGTCCCATCATGGGCAGGGACACCCAGGAAAAAGCCCCCCAGGGAARATGCAAGGTGGGTGGGATGCACCCTGTGCCAGGCTAACACCAGCCTCTGCTAAACCCACCTCTGCCATCCAAAGGACAGGCTCCGTAGGGAGCAATGCGAAAGCCGTGTTTGCATGGCTGGAAGAGGAGAGAGGCTGAGAGCGACTATACATTATATCAGCAATAAATGTCAGCACCTAAAAACAGGCTTCAATTTCTAACCGTTGATTTTCAATAAAAATAAAGGCTGAATCCTACCAAGCCTAGTTAACTTGCAGGCAAGCTGACAGACCCAATCAGCTTGGTTTTCTTTAAACACTGTGGTATGCGAGCATGTAAGCACTCTTACCTCCTCGTTACAGAATAGACCCTCGTTAGAAGTGGATTTCCCACTTGTAAGCATGCCCTTTCATCTCAGGATATAGAAGAAACAAGTCAAGGTCAGACATCTCCCAGTGCAAGACCCTCCTTATCCCCCAGGTGCTCTCRTATTTACAGAATTTCTCCCAGTATTTCTTTTTCCTAGTATTTCTGTTCAGCCCAGATGTAAGTGACTAAAGTAATAAAGCTCCCACCATTTCCCCTGGAAGATTATTCCATGGTCTAACAGACTTTGCCATTACTTTTTTTTTTTTTCCCCTGACAGCTGAAACTTGATGCAGTTTAATTTCATCCCGTTATGTCAAGGTATGGAAAGAAATGAGAAAAACCACAACTGTAGAAAAGAGTGCCTGAGAGGGCAGAAGGACCCAGAGCGAGGACCCGGAATGGTCTGGGCAGGATGGGGCTAAGAGTGACAGATCCTGTTATAGTCCCAGTACTGTCCCCAGTCTGGTGTAACATGTCGGATAGTCCATCTCYATCTTCTCCTCAGTCTCTGTTTTGCCCATGAACTGGGATAACAACCAGTTATTCCAGAAATGCTCCCAGCAACTGCTGGCTGGGTAGGATAGACAGAAACCCACATAATTTTACATGAAAAAYTAATCTCTTCTGAACTTGAGGGAGAAAAGTTCAGGGCATTGCAGCTGTAACAGAACATGCTCCTCGTTCCCTAATCAGGATGTGTTATTGGGGAACAATTAAAAACAAGTCAGGGGTAATTAAAGGTAATTAAATGCTCTCAGTGGGGAGTGACATGCTTGTGGGATGCTGCATAGCTGACAGGCAGAGAGCTGTCTGCCTGCCTGGAACGTCTGCCCTCCAGGAAGGTTATGAGAGAGATGGGGATGGGGTGCGGGAAATGCACCCCCAACTCTGCACCAGGGATCGGGGCTCCCACAAACCACGCGGGAGCCAGCCCTCCAGGCCAGACAGGCTCAGGTCTTTGGTTCGCCCACCCGGGACATCTTTCCCAGGGCAGGGAGAGGTGGCTGAAGGAGCTTAGCAAGAACCGGGCTGGGGCAGGGGGAGAGCTCCGGTCCAGGGAGGAGCTCGTAGCTTGACTAAGAGCGCTACCCCCAAAATGCAACGGGATGAGACCACATCACCTGCGACAGCTGAGCAGACACAGACAGGATCTAGGAGGGGAAAAAAAGCAACTGGTGGGACTGGAAAACCACTGGCTGCAAATGAGAGTTCAGCCTGAAGAGCAAAAGCTTTCCCAAAAAGTCAGCAGTCACTCTCCAGCAGCGATCATCTTCCCTGGGTTATCGGGAAAGGCTAATAACTATGGATTTATGCAGCGTTCCTAGTTAGACATGCGAGAAGTTACATAAATATCCGCTTACAGTTTTATATGAATTTCAACTGCATCCGACTGTGTAACAATAGGTGGAGCTAGAACTACTGTCAGCTCACAAGGAGGAGAGCAAAGCGATGTGCCAAAGCTAGACCCCCAGCCGGAATTACGCCTGCGTGGGACGTGCCCCAGACTGGCTGCCTGAGCACAGCCGCCCTCCACAGCTCGTGGCGGACGGAGCCGGACTGCCAAAACACTTTGCATGGAATGACTTTTGCCTTGGGAAGGACTTTCACATCAAACACAGCACGATGAAATCGTGGCTCTTACTACAGGTTTTGTGCCCGGTTGGGTCCGTGCAGCCGGCACTGCCGAGCCAGGACRCCAGACTCGGATGTTGGCCAGTTGTTCCAGGAAGGCCAGACCTCCAGCTCTGTAATTCCAGTTTAAATCAAACTAGAGGTGCACAACCTGCACCAAGGTATTTTGGGGTGGATTACACTGCCTGTCTAGATGTTACCAGGGGATKCTTCATTCAACCAGACCCTTACACACACTGTCAGAACTAGATCAAGTAAATTGCCAAGGAGTGAAAACAACCCTGGACTGTGCTCAGGAGGGAGAGCTGAGAAGAACATATTTCCAGCAGCACAAAAATCCCTATAGCTTTGGCAAGACAGGATGGAAAASACCTGCTATACCTAATATATTCCCTGCCCCCACATGTTTGCCCCCTCTCCCATTGACCAAGAGCTGGCTGAAGGGATGCTGAGCACGTACAACGAAACATCGCAGTGTTCTTGCAGCAGGAAGGTGCTGGCCGTGCCGCTTCGGACCGTGGCCGGAGCCAGGCTCGCCTTTGAGGCACACCGGTACGACTCCTCACCCACCCGGTTTGTCTTTGGAGCCTCACCCAGGCAGGGCTGCTGCTCTAGCTKTGCTCAAACCCGGGTGACAGCTAATTGGCTGTTTAGCATAAATCCAAAGTGTCTCTTCTGCCTTCCCTTGGGATGGAGAGAGGTTTTTCTCTTCACTTCAGAGAAGCTAAACAAYTTTGTATTGGAAGGCGGAGTGAGGGGGATGGGGTGGGCTCGCAGCAGCCCCAGGGTGARGGGGCATTCAGGATGCTCTCCCTGCTTCAGCCCCAGGTCAGAGCAAACTCCAGGAGCAGACAGGGCTGACAGTTTTCCCTGGGACWTCTCTTGCTATAAGGAACTGCTGAAAGCAGAAGGGAATTACAACCCCCTCCGGCGCATGCAGAAGCTGAAGGTGAAGGAAGCAGCTCCTGAAGGGGTGGGAGGAGGAGGACACTCAGCCACTCTCCAAGGSGCACAGCAGCAGTCATACCTGCTTGCAGGCATCAGTTATCAGCAGGGCATGGACCTTCATTCCCCTGCCCCCCCAGACCCCCTCACCATTTCTGCACCAACATTTGCAGAGCTGGGTCAAGCCAAAGGGGGGGGGGCATTTCCCCACTTCTTGCACCTCCAGCAACTCTTACAACTACCTGACCATGCTCAGGAGGGCAGTTGGTCTCTGCCACTGGGTTTCCCACACTGCCCAGACAGCCCTTCCCCTCCACCTTCAAGGCAGAAAGAGGGAGGGGTGGACAAAGTCATCTGCAAAAGGCCATCAGTGCACAAAGCACTTCTCCCAGCCACAAAATGCAGCCACCTCTGGGCTGACTCACAGCAACAGCAGCGGAAACATTTAGCACAGGTTAAAGAGGACATCTCAATTACGCTGGACAAAGAGCCAGAAATACAGATAAGGAAACAAACCCTGAAGAAATAAACAGCACGGAGTAGCACAAGAAATGGCAAGGGTAGTAGCGTACCTTCCTCCTCTCCTCCTTGGTGCTGCTGCTCCTCTGCAGGGGGACCRTCTGCTTCCCCAATATTGCAGGACCCCAGATGTCCCCGTGGACCATCTCATGGGGCTGGGGGAAAAGCAGAGAAGGGTTTGCTTTCCCTGGGTGATTGCCACTGGTTTAACTGCAAAGCAGAAGCACCGAAAGGCACAGCCAAACTGAGGACCCTGCCTGAGCCTCCTGCACTCCTGCGGGCGATGGTGAGAGCAAGAAGTTACCTGTCATTAAATTATATTTCTGCTTTGTGGGTGCAAATGCAAGCTAGAAATCCTTGGAAGAAGCCTGAGACAACATAAAAGCTGTGGATCATCCCACACATTTAACTCTGAAACCTAAAGGCATCTTATGGAGGGGTGGCTCAGAGCGAGGTAGGGGAGAGCAGTGTCCTTAGGACCCACAACCCCCCGTCCCTGCGTGATGAGCACTGCAGCTGAGGTTGCTYCTGGCTTCTGCACATGTGCTGGTCCTTTGAGGCTTTCCTCTTTGGGTCACGCTGCAAAATCAGTGTCTCTTTAACACTTCATTACAAAGTGGTCAAAATTACATCCAGAACTGGATCCAGCAGCTTGTTGGCTGGACATAGGGCAGGGTCTCAAACATCCCAGCCTGCGCTCAGACAGGCCTGAGCTGTTGCCATGAAGATGATTCTTAATTGCACTGGGCCATGCAGGAAAAAAAAAAAAAAAAAAAAAAAAAAAGGAGTTGCAAACCAACAGCTTTGAGTAAAATGCCTGATATTGGAGCTGTTCTGTTAAGACACAAAACTACCCACTTTATGGCAAGAGCTGTGTGCAGGAGCCAGTGGTTGTAAAATTGGTTTCTCATCTGCTCTGAAAGCGGAGCAGCAGGGTGATAACTTGAGAGGGACAAGAGTTTCCTTCAGCCAGAACAAGCATGCCTGAAGCCCTCCATTCCAGGTCCCCTATCTTGGGCTGGGGACATTTGCCAAGGGCCCAGCTGGGACCAAGGGTTCAAGCTTTCTCTGCTCACACCAGGCTCCTCCGAGGTGCCCAGCAAGCCCAAGGTCACMAGCAGGATGGAGGCACCTGCACCCACTATTGAGGATTTGGGTCCAGCGGCCAAATTTTTTCCTCTGGGTAAATTCTCCCATGGGAAGATCCTTCAAGGAAATTAATGAAATTTAAAATTACACAAAGGTTTAAGCTCCTCACCAAGGCTGTGGCATCAAGAAGATGCTTCATCTATAAGCAAGCAAAGTGACCTCTCTGGTCCTCCACATGGCTGGGCCACCAGGACCTTCAATCATCTCCTCTCATTCAAGGGTTTTTAAGGCAGCACTTTAAATGAGAGCCTTTTCCCTGCTACCTTAACAGAYGGCGAAAAACTCATTGACAAGGAACGTTAAAACTCCTTTAAAAGCATCGGAGGCAGAAGCCTTTCTCCAGGCTGCAGAGCCGCTATTGAAGCCGGCACCGATTGCCCCGGCTGGCCGGGCTGCTCCCCGAGCTGTGGGCAGCAGCAGGAGCTGGGTCGTGCTGGTTTTAACGGAAACCTGTTCACCTCGGCCGTATTCAGCGCACGGTGTGAAGTGCCTGTCTTTGTGAGACGCACTAAGTAATCCCGGCTTCCCGGTAAGATAATTAAGTTCCACTCGACAGTGCGACTGCTATGACTTAAAGCACACGTGCAGAATGAATAAAGGGTTGTGGGCTTTYTTCCCCCCTCATAAAAATAATTGGCTTTTACCAGTTGAGGGTGTTTCTTCTCCCCTTTTCAGCAGCATTGCCGTGGCGAKCCGAGCCCACTCAGCGCTGAAGCTTGGGCCGTCCTTTCTACGGCAGGACCCCGTGAAGGCGGTGCACCCTTCATGGCACCCACCGGCTGCACACGGAGGAAGATGCAGCCCTTGTTCTGCAGAGTTCRTCACCTAAACAGACGAGAAAACAACCACAGCAGAGCAATCTGCCTTTAGGAGCATTAGCTGATGTGAAAACAAAGAAYTACTGGGATGACATCCTTATGTTGCCTCTGTTTCTGGAGCGTGTTTGACATACCCATGGGAATAAACACCCCATCAGCTGGCCCTGCTGTTGCCCACACTGTACCGTGGTGACAAATGGAGGCACAACGGCCGTGACAACGGTGCCCCGGGGATCCCCGGGCTGGGTAAGGCTGTTGCATCCTCAGGCCTGTCTCCATGCATCCATATAGCTCTSGGAGGCCCCATATGGCAGGGGCTGCTGGCACCCGCGAGCTATAAGGGCTACTTGGATGGAGGCTGTCTCCAAATCCCATCTGCCAACGTGGGCCGAGCCCTTTGTGGAGGACTGGCACAAGGAGGGGCTATTTCCATCCCGGATGAAGCCTGGAAGGCCTGAGCATCTCAAAGTGGGTGGGATCCAAATTCAGGAACCCATGAAATTTCTAAGCTTTGGACAAGATGATTGTTGTCTTAAATACCAATGTCTTAATAATACCAATGTCTTAAATACCAATGTCTTAAACACCTGCAGATCCCAAAGCATCTTGTAAAGCACTCACCTGCTCCATCCCAGCAGCAGCATACCCCTAACAGTCAGAGAGACAACAGAGGACCTACCCAGCAGCCAAWTTTGGGCTATTCCTACCCAGTTTCTGAACCAGGCCCATCTCTCTAGATCTGCTGCYGGTTCTGTGGAAACAGAGCTATGCATGTTAGCATCAAGGATTAAATTCCTAAGTGAGCCGGTAATTACATTTTTACTGTAGTTTAGAAAGGCCATTTGAGGCCCTACGGAGCAAACATTTTCYCTTTTAATGACACCGTAATAGATTAAGAGGGACCCGACTCCCAGCAAACATTAAACAAAGGAGATGGATTACCCTGGCGACTGGAGCGAGTTGATCTCCCGCGCACAGCTTGTGCRTGGAGACATCGGGAAAACAGCTGCAACAGCTTGGGCACAGATGTGGCACAGGCAGGTCAGCACGGGTTCCCTTCGCTGCCCCTTCCCGTCTCCAAACAGCCACCGCGGAAGCGAAGCTGTGCCAGGAAAAAAAGAAAACAGAAAGTGCTTTTGGGGTGGGAGGAGGTGTTATTGCAGATGTTTKGGTTATTGCAAGATATTGCCTGGGAGGAAGAGTGAAGGGGAGAGACAGCGGGGGAAAGGAAATATTTGTCAAGCTTCAAAAGAAGCAGATGGTTGCAATGGAAGGGAAAGTGCATGCAGGACGACTCCAGTGGGAGCACGATTAGTCCCGATCTTGTAAAGGCTTTTAAGTGCTCCCTGCTCCGGGCCACCACATCACTGCCAAAACCCCAGGGTGCTCCGTACTAATCTGGGTGCTCCGTGCAAAGCCGGGTGCTGGTGTCCGCCCAGTCATCGGGGCCAGCGAGGGATCGCAGGGTTTGGGAGTATCCTCCATCAGCATCGTCAGAGCTTTGCTCTAAGACGGGCACCCAGCCAGGACACACGTTCCCTGCGCTGGCCTTGGGCCGCGTCACCGTCCCAGGAGGCTCGGCTGGTGCCTGGGCTGCCCCCGGGACATGAGCCATCTCCAGCCAGGACCGGTCGGGGGGACACACTGACCCCTTCCACCACCCGCAGTGGGATGTTAGCCCGGCCGGAGCTCGCCGGTGGAGCCACCTCCAGGAGAAGCGCGTGCGACTGGCCGGATGGAAATCTGCCTAATTAGCGCCGGTAAAAGCAGCAGCAGCAGCAGGGGCCCAGGCAGCCCCTGCCAAGCAAACATGTTCAAACCAAACTGCAGCTTCTTTGCTCCAAAGTTTACAAGATGTTTCTTTCAAACCCTCATTAAGCCCTTCTGTCGTCCCCCCCGCACCGCCTGGCCCCGCGTCGAGGCTGAGATGCTGTCGCACACCCGCCGCTCCAGCCCCGTTCCCGTTCTGCTCCTGCTGCCGGCGGGGATACGAATTTGGCACAGGCAGCGTGGAAGGGCCCAGGAAACCTGAGGGACTGGACTTTTCCTCTTTCTGGGTCATCTTCCAGACACAGCCGCCTCTGTAAAAGGACACGGGATAGCATTTTCAAAGTGCTTTGGGAGTCTCAGGCAGCAGGGTGSCTTCCCCTGAAGCTGTAGATGTGTGAACCCATGTTTAAACCTGAGCTGGCCAGCCAAGACTCCAAAATGCATGCAGAGAAACAGGTATCTTCAAGGTGCAATGCATCTCAGACCGGGACAGGTATGGCAGGAGGCATGTCTGCTTGAGCCTGATGAAGGACCCAGCTTGTAGCAAAAGGCTGGGAAAGTCATTGACCCTAAATAGGGGCTGGCAGGGAGATCAATGGGGAGAGAAATTAAGAYGGGTGATGGACATGTTAGACATCTCACCACGATAGAAAGGAAGGGTCTCCACAGGGAGGAGGCCAGTCCCCGAGGATGGATGCAGGTGGATCCATGGGGATGGGTAGACAGCTCACTGGGACTCAGTGGGCTCAGCAAGTCCTCGCCATGGAGGATGTTTGGTGCTTACCTTGCCTTTATTCTCTCCTCTTGACTTGCTCTTCTGCTGTTGTTGGAGACCTGGGATGATGGACTCGCAGCTCCCACACGCTGCAGGCATTTCCTGGTCGGTGTGGCATCGAGTGGCGGTGGGACAGGCTGAACCAGAGCTGAGCTGCCCCCCGCACACATCCTCGGGCAAAGCGGGCAGGGATGCAGGCAGGGCACGCAAATACATCCCTACCAAGCTGTTCCTTGGCATCGGCAGAGGGCTCTCAAATGGGAACAGCCCACGCCTTGAACACAGTTTTTAAAAATAAGTTAATTTCCTTGGACTCAAATGTTTGGCAGCAAGTCCTAGCTCTGGGTGAGTGCCCAGGCACCTTCCGGCATTGCAGCAGCCTTGCCTGCTGCTTCACTGCTAATTACACAGCCCAAAACTGTCCATTTACCAAGTGGTGCCTCAGGTGTTGGGACACGGCACCGAGGAAAGTGCCAAATTGCACAGCCCCACACTCTGCAAAAAGCTTTCCCCTCCCGAGTTGCATACCCACCCTTCAGCACAAGCACCTGGGTGCACCTGAACAGGGGTGGGGGACCCCAAATTTTGTGCCGGGGGATAGCATCCCCTTGGCACGTCCAGCCTGAGAGCAGTGAGCCGGATCATGGACGTGGCTCTTCCTGTGCAGAGGGGGCACAGAGGAGCCCAGCCAGCACCTCACCGGGAAGTAGGATAGTGGGAGCACTCTGTCAACATTTATTCAGCATTTTGAACAATTAGTCCTTTTCTTTTCCTTTTGCTGTGCTCATGAATGTGTTAAGTGCAGTTTATAGGCAGCAAGATGCCCCACAGAGAGCCCGAGAGGCGAGGAGGCAAACCTCAAGAAGGGAAACAAGATGGAGCCACTCACCCCAAGTCCCCAGCCACAAAGAAAACCAGCCCTCCTGCTGCCCTACTCACAAGCACTCAAGTCCTCCTCTCCAAGTACTGCCGGATTTTCATTTCATTGCCTGGATCAGACAAATGCTTTCCTGCCCAGTGGGGCATCCCTGCAAGTATTGCCCTCTGCCTGGACTTTGTAGAGGCTCTGTAGCTGGCCACCTCCATCGCTTGCAATTAGCATATGATAAAACTAGCAGAGAAAGGGCTACAATTCAGTTCTGGCCTATTCCTGGCCTCCCACCACCGCTCCTTACTCATGAAAGGTCAGGGCTCCTATGCAGCATACCCATACCTCCTTCTTCAGAGCAACTATAGCAGAATTCATTGCAAGAGAGCACAGACATTGACTTTGGGTGAAAACAAGCAGCTGGGGGACAAGGAGGCGGTGAAGCAGAGCCACGTGTGATCAGCACAGCTTGCAAAACCTGCTGGGCAAATCCCCAAAGCATCTTGCGCTGAGGTTTGCTCGACTCCAGCGAGGCTCCTGCCCGTCCCAAGCCCAGGCGTGTGGCCAGCCCTGCCGTACGCCGCCGGGYGAGCCGCCGGTGGGGATGGCTGTTAGCAGGTTGTGGAGCAGGGGATGCAGCTCGAGRGGAGGTACAGCCTCGGTTAATTTGGGAGGTTCGTGCCCTTTCGTTGGGCATGAGCAGGCAGCCCAGCTGTGCGCCGCGTCGTGCGGCATCTGCACAAAGAGACGCACGCTGATAAAACAGCCGCCTAACGAGAAGCGCAGCTGCAACGGGTATAGCTGGCAGCGCTGGCTCCAGATCAGAATAAACACCAACAAAGAATACGACGGAGACCGGCAGGTTCTCAGTGCTGCAGGGTAAGGGGTTTCCTCCCCCACCGCTGCTCCCTCCCTCGCGGTGCCGCAGCCCACCCGGGGCCACCACGGCCACCGGCGACCTCGCTCGCAGCACAGCAGCACCGTGCAGCCGGGATGGGGCTTGTGCTCAGCTCAGCCCTGCCAAAAGAAAGGAAAGAAGGGACTTAATGAGGAGGCACGTGCGCAGTGGGATTGGATGCAGAGCAACGCAGGAACCAGCCCCACAGAAATCCATCTTTACAACTCCATTGGAAGCACACTCCAAGCTTTTGCAAGATCTGTTTGGGTTTTTGAAGGGGTTTTTGGGGTGGGGGAAGGCCAGGGAAAAAGCACTAGAAAATATCAGGTTTCAACACTCCCACAGTGTTGTGTTATTCCCCTTTTGATGCTACTTTTTATTTTGATTGAAAAATATTTTGTGGTTTGACACAAGCCTCACTCTTGCCTGAAGAGCCAATGTCAACATGAAGATCTGTGAGCTCCTCAAAGGGAAACGTTTAAAATTACAGAATAAAAAAAAATAAAAAGCAGCAGCATTTTCCAAGCTTTGCTTCTTCCTTCCCAGGGACTTTCAGCATTTTTTGCTCTTTTCCCTATGAAACAAAATCACATTTTGGGGTCTCAAGTTTCCTRCCACACCACTCACAGCTTAAGCAGAGCCCAGCTCCCAAGTACCCAAACCCACTCTGCTCCCACTCCAGGATATCATCCCAAGGAGAAGACCCTGGCAGGCTTTTCCACGCAAAATCATTCCTCCTGGAGCCAAGTCAAGCACCTTCCCCTCTTGGCATGGAGTGCAGAGGCCAGCTGGGCTGTCGATAGTTATTTAGTTAACACTGGAAAAACCTTGGATCAGGAGRAGAACAGCATTTGCCCACAGAAGAATGCAACCCCCAACCCCTTCCTCTGGTCAATTAAGGCAATGCTGCTAATTAGGCTTCCATCTACCCATCTCACACCCTTTCCTTGGCCAGCAGCTTTCTGCCCACCCTTATGCAGTCATTAGCCAGCCTCTACCTAAATGAAAAAAGCCCATGAAAATCATGAAATGGGGCAGGGACAGGCTTGCAACAACTTCAGCTTCTGGATCTTGGCAATATATTTAATTGTAGCCAGAGAAACTCAAACCAAGGGAGGCCTTTGCCAAACGGYCTGTCTATAGGGCAGCACGTGCGTGGGTGTTTAAGGCATTTGTGCCCCACCTTTGCATTTGCTCTTGCTATAGCTGCGTGGAAGGGGAAAACCTGTACGTACACATGCATTTTTGTATATCTGAGTGGCTCTGTGTAGGCTTGCTAACGCATCTGCCTGTGCGGATGTGTCTCAGGCTTACTGGAGGGTGCGAGCTTGATTATTTGTGTCTGTTTATGTGTCTGGCTGTTTGTTGGTATGGGCTGCATTTCCCTCCACATATGTCTCTGTGGCTACGTGCCTGATTGCGTAGGAGAGTTTCCCATGGCTTTTTGGTGCCATTCCCAGGCAGCTCTGACAGCAAAAGGCACACTCTGCAATGGGAAATTATTAGACAGCAAGGGAAGAAGAGGGGAAGCACTGAGAAATGGTTAATTTGCAGAGAAAAGCCAAGTGGGGAAACRAATACACCATGGAGGGTCTCTTTGATGGCTCCTCCCAGACACATGGAGCAGACATGGTATTTGGGAGGGGATGCTGGGGTTGCACAAGAGGCACCCATGGCCAAGCAGGGTGAAAGGGAGARCCACAGGGAGGGAAACACGTTGCAGGTGCCCCGCAGGATGGCTTTGAACCTGCATCTCATTCCTTCAGGGTTTTAAAGGGACATTTCCCACTCACCTTTTTCTGGCATCTAAACCAAGMAGCATCTGGAGCAGCAAACCTGTCTGCCAGCATCTGCATGGCTCAGAGGAGTGTCATGCCCATGCACTGGTGTCCCACACCACAGCACAGGGCTCTTCCCGATGGAAAGGTCCTCCAATTCCTCCCACAGGGATTCCAAACACAGCAGCCTCCAAGATAACCAACTTGAATAGCCAGCTCTGCAGTTCAGACTCTGAAACAGACTCTGATGTGTCCTTGTCTAGGATGTGTCCTTGTCTAGGACACTTCACACGCTGAGCTGTGATGGCCCCAGGAGGTAAGTCCTTGGTGTATCCACACTTCAGGACCCGCTTTCTCCCAGTCTAACAACAGACACACCACCWCCACCCTGCAGCATCTCACCAGGCAGCTCACACACCTTAGGATAACAACCACGAGGCTCCACCAACTTAAGATTTCCTTGCTTCCAGGCGTCTGCATATGAACATTCCCTGGCCCTGAGGTCCTGCCCTCCTTCATTGCTATCACCTGTGAAACACCTGAGACCTGCCCGCCCTCGCTAATGAAGGTTAATGACTTAATGATTCATCCACCCTTCAGCCTCCTTAGGAGCTTCCCTCTCCCTGTACTGACAGGCTGGGCAGCTCTTCCTTGCTCTAATGGACTTACAAGAGGATTTCTGGTTGCTTTGGGCCCCTAATGCCGGTCTCATATGGTCTTCTGAGCTTGTCCACCACTCGCAAACGAATTTCCCTTTCCTGGGTGCCTCTTTGCACGTGAGTGTGCAAAGTGTGCCCTCCTACCTGCCTGCTCACCCCCCCAGAGGTAGTAGGAACCACTGACACCTTCCATGCGGAGGCTCAGCCCCATGGCAGAGAGCAGATTCCCCCTTCGCGAAGGGATTTGGCCCTTCTGATCCCAGAAGGTGCTCAGTGGCCAGACTTTCACCTTCCAAATTTCTTACAATGCCAGTGGGGTAACGGAGAGCAGCACGTGAGGAAGCTGCCCTTGGGGGACCACGGGGTGCGGGTGGAAATAAGCCCCCAGAGCAGTTTGCAGGCACTCAGCTGAGCGACGTTGGCTCCCAGTGTCTTCCCCCAGCCAGACCCCCGTTGTCAGCCCCATGGCGGGCCACCCCAGCTCTGCCCCATCCATCTGCACCCCTTGCACGGAGACCAGCCCGTGGCACGGGGGGGCTGCTGGGCAGGGGCTGCTCCATCTGCGCAGACCCCCACACACACCAGCTCTTCATCCTCTCTGTTTCCAAGCAGACATTTAGGTTCAAGCTTTCCTCACACCACACGAGGTTTCCCTCCCATCCACAGCACAGAACAACCCACACAGGCCGCTGTGTAGAAGCATCACTTGGGTTATCTCCATGACAAAGGTCTCTGGGGGTCCCATCTATTACACTCCTATCAGCACCCCTCTTTGGTTCATTTCTTTAACAAATCTTCCCTGTGCATCTTGGTGGAAAGAGCCCAGAGATAATAACAGCAGATATGCGTTGACCTATGGGATTCCTGGAGTGATCAAACTGTCAGATAACAGAATAAATCTTTCTCGTGGGCTGGGGATTAAATCAGAGAGTGTTAGCTGCTGCAGCTTCTTATTTATTTCTGTTCTCTTAAATTGCATTTCCCTTCCCCCCATGAAGAACGCTTGCTGCCTACAGCTGTAAATTACTGCAAACCTTTATGGTAAGTTTAGACACTGAGTCTCTTAACCTTGCAAACATCTCTTGTTTCTCTTAATGGTCTCCAAAAACTCTCGGGAAAGAGAAAGCAAAAAGGGGAATATGATTTGATAGTAAGCGCATACCTTGGCATTGCACAACAGCGTGACCCGGTCTGAAGATCCCCTAAAACGCAGGGGCTCAGTGTGTAACTCTTCATTGACCAGCTTCATGACCTTGGATGCAGCATTTCATCTCTGCTTCGCCCAGCCCTTCGTCTGYCTCTGTTCTCCGCAGCCTCTCGGGGCTGAGGACGGTCTGCACCCCCCAAASGGGGCTGCAGGGACCTGAGGGCACTGCTCTCGTACACAAGCACATGTCCTTCCCCCAAAATGGAGCRATTCCCCATTTGCTTTGGCAGGGGCTGCACCTGGATATCTGGGCATCATCCCAGCAAATCTGGGATTTGGGTAGAAGATGACCATGACAGCTATAGAGAACAGGACTGCCGGGTTAGCTCCGAAAGAGTGGATGGAGAAATACCCAGAGGGGGTTCGGTCTCTAGTGTCTATTCAGCAGAAAATTTTGACGTGGTGAAATAAGTTCTCCTTCCAAAAAAAAAGAAAGAAAAAAAAAAGAAAAGAAAAAGAATTTAAAAAAAGCAAAAACAGGTAAGCGTGAAATTTGCTGTGAAATGATTACTCCCCTGGAAAAGTTTCTGCATTTCAGTGCTTAAGTCCCAGTTTCAGAGGAGGCTCCTACCCGACCCCTGATGTCCCTCCACCTCCCCAGGGTGAGCTGCCGCGGGGCCCTGTGAATTAGCAAAGCGGCTGCCTCCAGCCCGGTGTATCGGGATGCCGCTGGAGACACCCGACGGGCAGTACGGCTGTAGGACCCCGCTCTTCCTCCGGCAGGATCCTGCCCCTCCTGCCCACCTCCCCACAGCCCCTCAGCCCGGCTCCCGGTGGTACCCCCCCCGCTGCAGGCAGCCAGCCCTGCCCCGAGGATGGGGCCGGGAGCCGGCATCCCGGGAGCGCCATGCGAGTCACACCAGACACCACAAATCCCACAAAATGAGTTTGGTAGCTGGTGCTGTTCAGGTGCAAAAGGATTTGCAGTAGTGCACGTCCTACAAGGAAAAAAATCTCATCGGAGCTGACATCGCACAGCCTTCACGCCGCCGTACCGTGCTGCAGCCGTGCTCCCGGCCTGCCGCAGTGGGACTGACACCAACATCAGGCTCCGCAGGCCAAATTAGGCTGGCGGCCGGTGTATCGCTGTTGAGATTGGCAGGCTGATATCAAGTCCAAATGTGGCACATTAGCTTGAAAACACCTTTGCTCTAGGCTGGGAGAAAGCAATCAGAGAGGAACGCAGCTTGTTGCACGGCGCTGCCTGCTCCTGCAACGCCAGCTCTCCTCTCCCTCCCCKCAGCAATTTTCACCCCAGGAAACTTTGTTTGCATACGAAGCGACGTTTCTCGAGTCTCTTCCAATCCTATTTGCACCGGCCGGCAGTGTTCGGGGCCAGCTCTCCTTCCTCCCTGTGCCAGATGCGCTCACAGCCAGATGCGATTGCATGAAAAAGAGGCAGGAAAGGAGAATGAGGGAGGCAGGGACTGACGCACGGATGGATGACGGTACGGGTTTACGTAGACAAAAATCTCTTGCGACTTTCTAATCCTTCCTTGGAGCAACAACTTTCYGAATCCCACCCCAACAGCCCCCCATCCACGCGCTCACCAGGACCTCAGTGAAATCCCAGGGACCTGCAGAGCCACCRGCATCCTCYGGGCYGAGCTCRGGGACAGCCTTCCCCTTCCCACCCCCTTCCCAGCCCTTCCCGCAGCCACCCCAGCCTCCCTGCCACGATCTAGACACTGTAAAGCTGTAAAGCTAGTCCTGGCAAAAAAAAAAAAAAAAMAAMAAMAAAAMAACGGGTTATGAGACCTAGTTCCCAGCCACACATTTCTAATGAGTTTTGATTTTATAAAAACAAATATCCCGGAGACGCCGAGTCAGCCGATCCCTCTTCAAACGGCGTTAATTGTCCCACAGAGCAGGGAGAGACAAGCTGCTCCATATTCCCTTTTTTTTTTTCCTTATTTTTAAACACCATCCGTTTAAAGATGGTGAAAGCTTGATCAATAGGCAGCCCCGGCGTGGGCTGCCCGAGGTGCTCGCGTGCTGTTTCATTAGAGGATGATTGCTCTGCCGACGGGCTGCCGCCACGAGCCCACGCTGCGACCGGCGGGGGACGAGCAGTCAAGTTCCACTCCAGCCCTCCCAACCCACCCGCTGCTGCRCCGCGGCGGAGATCGAGCCGGGGGGGGTTCGAGCTCTACGGAGCAAAACACACGGCCCACCGGGTGCCGGGGAGACGGCGCTGCCTTTCATGTCCCAAATTAGAAAACAAAATAGCGCTGGCACCCCAGGGGAGTTGCGGAAAACTTCCACTCGAACAGCAGCAAAAAAGTTTCAGGGCTCGGCACGAGGAAGAGAAAAATCAGTGCGAATGGCAGCTGAGAGCTGGGGGGACGGTGGCGGGGGGCTGGCACAGACGTGGGGATGGGGGCTCAGCTGGCCCATGGACGGGGCGTTTTTCTGCACCTTCCACCCCACCACGGGGGAGAAATGTGTCTGAGCCCCTCAGTGCTCAGCAAAATCCCACTGCTGCAAGCAAAACCTCCCCAAAGTCACCTAAATACGCAATTGCCATGGGCACCGCTCCCCTGGGCTGAGTTGGTTTTTCAGCTGCACCATCTAGGCTCCCAGCAGACCACTTTCCTGAGTCCCAGGGACCGTTTCACCCTGCTGCTGACCTGGCTGCAGCCCCCGTACATCCCTGCGGGGATGCTTCATTTTCCAAAGTCCTTGGTAATTCTGGGTGCATTCATCCCTGACTGCCCCTAAGAGATGCCCAAAGTTCAGACGCGGCTGAGCGCCTCCTCTTTAGAAATCTGGCAGCTTTATCAACCAGCTGAGCCCTTTTTAATGGGCAGCAACAGCATCCCAGGCGCCCCGAGCAAGTCCTGCTTCGCTAAGCACTGTGCTGGCCTTGGCCAAGAGCTCTGTCGGAGCAGGGGAGGGCAGGAGGACGGCAGGATCGCTGTCCCCAGGGTGACAGTGAGCGATGGGAGATGCTCTGCCCGGYACGGGGGACTGCCCCGAGCCCTTCCCCAGTGATGCCGCGCACAGGGGAGCAGCCCACTGACTCCAGCTCAGGCAAGGTCATCCCGGTTTTAGGAAGGAATAGGTGAAGTGCTGAGAGATCTTGGCCTGAAAGTCCCCCACAGAACCACCAACAAAACCAATAGCTGAYCCAGATCCCCTCCACTCTTGCCTTACCCGAGGGACCACCCTCCAGCCCACCAGCAAACAGGCAATTTTTCAATCCACCAGCACCAACAACGCAGTTTCTTTGGGATTGAAAATCCTTCCATGACCTTCTTCACCTCCCGGGACTGGATATAGAAGTGTCACTTGGCCATGGACCCTGAAGAGCAGAGGGTCTGGCACATGGAGACATGGAGCCAGCACATGGAGACGTGGGTCCAGCACATGGGGACGTGGGTCCAGCACATGGAGACGTGGGTCCAGCACATGGGGATGTGGGTCCAGCACATGGGGATGTAGGTCCAGCACATGGAGACGTGGGTCCAGCACATGGAGATGTGACTCCAGCAACCATTAACATGGAAGGGCAGATTGAGCACCCACCATTGGCCATCGGAGATTTCCTATTGACTCAAAGGGCTTCAGGGTGCTCAGGGAGGGGAGGATCAATTAGCCGCTGCCGTTAATCTGCAGGGACATCCGAGAGCACAGATAAATCACAGGTAAAAGCTGTTCTACCTTTTCCAGTGGGAACACCTCCCCTGTCCTGTAAACCTCAAAGACACGACACTAAGAGGAAAGTTAAATGATTAATTTGTTTTTCAAAACCGCATCCTGAGCAAAATATGRAATTTTTTATCCGGAGGAAAATTCTTTTGGCAGCCCGAGCCCCCGTAAGCTGTTTGGGAGTTCATTTCAGTTGGCTGAATGTGCTTACACATCTGTGATTAGACAGAYTTTTTTGTTAACCTCCCTATTTGAAATTCTCCCCAAATTTCCTGAGCAGGATTTTCTTGTCCAACCATTTGTATTTTATATCCGTGCTGAAATACGGCTTTATGAATAGCAAGAGCTTTATCTTGACTCTAACCAGCAACCTCAACTTAAAGCTAAATGCATAATTTACTGCAAATTAAACTTAATGGGACTGGAATAATTATGTTGACTTTTGGAAGTACTTAAGGATAAATACATGATTAGATATTTTGCACACCGTGAGGAAATATTTATTTCGAAATACRAATTCTTCCCATTGAGCCTTTTGATGGAACATTTAGAGGTGACACTATCAGCATATAGATTATAGTACCATTAAGGCTACTTAAATAAATTACCCTGCTGCATTTGCAGCACTGGAGAGCTGGGAAGTCTCCAGCGAAGTGTCGTGTCTGTGCCACCGGTTCAGCGCCTGTGCATGGGGAGCTCGGCACGGCCCTGGACGGGACCCTTCGGCCTCCGCTCCCCGCGGCCATCACGGAGGAAGTGCCGTGGGCATCCCCGCAGAGCCGGGCTCTCCGTGGGAACAGGGTCATCCCACAAGGTAATCCCACCCAGGGACCCTCCACACACTTCTTTCTAAAAAATGAACCAAGCAACATTGGTACTAACTCATATTTTCTCCCCAGGGGATTTGTTTTTTATGGAAATGGCTCAGTTTTAGAGCTGGTTTTCTTTTTTTCTCCTGCAAGTCAAAAAATTAGGGAAATTTCAGCAGGAGGAGGATTTGCAGGATCCTTATCAGCAGTTCATGCTATAAAACTAATCGTGACCACAAATTGTCCCTGCTTTTTGCTTCTGTTTTAAGCTCCAGCTGCTCTCAGCTGCCGAAGAGGTGAGCGCAGAATTTTCAGCAAAGCACTTTTCCAATGGGAAATCCCAGCTCGCTGCTGTGCAGGTTGAGGCAGCCYGGTGTTAACAACCAAAACAGCGGGTGGAAGGAAACGTCAAGGCAAAATATCTCCCCCTCCTCCYCCTCCAGCCTCTGGCTCCCACARCCGCTGMTCAGCAAAGACATAAATCCCCAGCCCGGACCAGGCTGCTGCCGGCATCGCACCCCGCTCGCACGGGACATCAGGCACTGCCCTGGGCTTAAACCAGA
This sequence comes from Oceanodroma leucorhoa, assembly GCA_030449065.1. NCBI lineage: Eukaryota > Metazoa > Chordata > Aves > Procellariiformes > Oceanodroma > Oceanodroma leucorhoa. The sequence continues at coordinate 5,587,311 of JASVER010000056.1, read as the reverse complement.
AATGATGGGATGTGAGGGCTCGTTTTTCTTTTAATAATGTTAGCAGAAGGGAGCTTTCCTTTTGCTTTTCCTGGGGGGCTCCCCGAGGGAAGCCCCGTGAGCAGCCCAGGTGAAACACTGGCTGGTTTGGGGCTTTCCTGGATTGCGGGATGATGCTCGGGATGGACCCAGGAGCTCTCCATCTCCGCACACACCCACAGGGCCAAGGGCTGAGAATAACCAGGCTGCAACGTAAGTGAAATCCGGTGATATCTGCACAGGGCGGGCTGAGTTACGGAGCTGAAACATGGTACGTGTTGGATGGGGGGGTTGGCAGCACCCCGGCTCGCCCGTCTGGACCGCTCCAGCTCCCGGTTTCAGAGGTGAGCTCTGGTGCTGCTGCTGCTGGGAGCACAGAAGTAAGAAATAAACTGGGGTTAAAAYTTCTCACACATGGGCCCTATGTCAGCACAAGCCAGTGTGTAGCCTGAGGAGCACCCCAGAGCCCAGCACGAGGAGGGCATCTCCCATCCACCCGCTCGTCCCCAGGGCCACATTTTGGTGCCATCGAGACCAACCACTCATGACCAGTCCAGGCTGTTGGGCTCATTTGCAAAGCAAGGACGGACAGCTGTCCTGGGGACAGGAGCATGACACCGTTGTCCCCATTCCAGTCCCATCGGATGAGCTTGGGAAGGGTTGATGCTCGGCAGGGTCTCCGGGGGCCAGGGATCGGYGGGAGGATGGAGATGATCTGCCCAACCTGAGCCACGGACCGCACTTGGCCTCGCAGGTACATCACAGGCGATAAATGGGCCACTGTAACTAATTGAATTTGGGTTTCGCTTTAATGAATTAATCTGCCAAGGTTAATTTGGAGGGTTTTACCACACCCTTCCCCCAGCCCTGCTTTTGCCTTCACCATTCACACAAGACAACTTTTAAAATGCCACATAAAAAGGAACAARCCAAAGCCTGAGAGGGTGAAGTGCCATGAGCTGCTGAGAGGGGCAGGGGTGGGGAGCCCCGGGTAGGACCCCCACGCCAGGARGGGACCCACTTCACCTGAAGCACTRGAGGAGAAGAGGGAAAAGGAAGCCCTTGCTCTGCCCACAATTCCTTTGGCTACCTTGGTCATGTCCCTTGATAACTGGGTGGCTCCACCCACTGAGATGGGTGGATGAGATCYGGGCACCATCCTGACAGCATTCCCCATGTCCGAAAAACGTGCTTGGGTTGCAGGCTCTCCAGGGGCTCTGCCTGCAGACCCTCATGAGCCAAAGACTCTTGGGTGGTATCTTAAGTTCATTTTTCCTGCAGCCCCCACCACCAATGGTGCCACCACCACCTTGAGCAGCCCCAAGGACAGGAGTGCTGGTGCRAGGAACAACCTCCCTGCTGCCCAGAGAGGAGGAAGGAGGGGAAGGTGGGTTGCTCCTGCCCCRGGAAGGTCAGCACCTTTCTCCATCCCACGACTTCGTTGGACAACATGCACTCCAGCTGGGTCTTTGCACAGAAGTAGCTGTTGTGGGAAACAGGACCATATCCAGTGGTACGGTGTGGGGAACACCAACGGGCATTTGTACRGGGCAGGATGGTCATGGTGGGGTTGGCGAGGACACAGCAGAGCATCCACTGGGAACACCAACTGCTCCAGGCAGGAGGATGGGGGTCGATGGGGACAGAGGTCCCACCTGCCACCTCTGCAGCTACTGCTGGACACCAGCCGGGGGCCAGAGCCGGGCTCCCCCGGCACATCCAGCGCTGTCTGTCAGCCTGGATTAGGGAACAAGCCCATGAACGGAACAAGAATATCCACATCACGTCCAACAATACCATGACATTGGCTTTGGGAGATTATTACCAGCTCTACCAGGGCATGTGTGCTGCAGATAACAACACAAAGGAGGCATTGAGCTGACAAATAATTCCCAAGGGCCAAAAGTTGGGCATTGGACGGCACATTTGGATTAGTTATTGAAATGCAAAGTGCTCCTTTTAAGCACCTCTAATCCATCCATGCCTGGTAGAGAGYGGCAGCAAGACCCGGGCGCCTGCGGCCGTGCCAAGGCACTCCTGGCTCTGCAGACCGGGGCAAGAGGCATTTTGCTCCATCCCRTCCCCATCCCCGGGCTACCCCGCAACACGTCACTCACCAGGACATGCTGATGAACCAGAGCTGGGACAGGAGGGACATCTCCATGAGATATCTCTRTGGGATGGGGACCTGGACTCCTGGTCCTGCCCTGGTTTTGCAGGACAGTGCCGGTTACCTGTTGGCTCTCSTGGGCTGTCCATGCCTCTTCGAGATGTTGCAGGGATGAAGCAAGGAAGGGAAGTGATGCCACCCACCTCCCCGAGCTTCTGGGGGCTCAGAGAGCCACCAAACCCGATTGCTACCACCCTTGTCCCCACAGAAAGAGCTCCTTTTTTTACCTTAATGGGGCATAGCGGAGAAGGGGCAATTCATCGTTCCTGGTGGGAGCAGGGCCCCAGGGAGCAGCTGCTGTTTCTCTCTTCATTACGGACCAGCCGATGGAATGATGGCTCTCATAAAACCGGGGGGAGAGGTTTTTTCATCATTAGCAGCCGGTGACAGCGAGTGCCCAACGAGCTGTGGCTGAAATACAGCTTGGGAAGAGCGGGGCCCTGGCTCTGGCGGAGAGGGGACCGCGGGGAGGGCGGCCGGGCACCGCAGAAATCAAAAGCAGCTCTAGATGGACGAGCCACCAAGCTGGTGGCCAGCCCGGCTGCCTGCCCTGGGGCCAGGCTGTTCGCTGCAGCGGAGCTGGGGAAGCCAGACGCTGGGAGCCGCACAGCAATAACCTCGCAGAAGGCTCTCTTTCCCTTATTTTTTGGAGACGCAAATTTATCAGATGCTTTCCAGTCTGGTTTGGTTTCAGGGTTGGTTTTTTTGCACAGAGTCACCACCACGGATAGCAAGTGGRAAGGGAAAGGAATAGGCAGCAGTGGGACATGGCTGATGGCTTGAGGGCTGCAGCTCTGCTGGGACACTGCTCTGGTGTGGACCCTCCCCGAGCAGGGCCCGGTGTCCCCAAACAGCCCCAAATCCCCCCCTCCACGGGCACAGGGCACTGGAGGTTGCAGGGCTGCAGGGGCCAGCCCAGCTCGTGCCCGCTGTCACCCAGGGGAGCCGAGGCCACCCTGCCCTCCAGGACAGCACCGCAGGACTTGGGGACAACGAGCTGACCCCGAGGGACACTCCTGCCAAGGGCTGACCCCGCAGCCCCGAGGCAACGTGCACACCCAAAGCCCTTCCCAAGTGCAGTTCTTGATTTTAATTTGCATTATCCCCCTTTTTATTATTTATCGGTAAAACGTAATTACCGCATCCTTCACAAACCTTAATTAAAGATGAAAAACAGTCCTGACAAGTCAATTAGATGGTGGGTTTTTTTTTTCCTTGGTCTCCATTAAATTAAGACTCAAGTGTTACTGGAAGTGTTTAATATCACAACAGATTAAACTGAAGGCTGCTTTGTAATAAATAAATCACTGAAGACAATGCAGGAGCTTTCTTCTCCAGAAGACTTTTCTTACAATAGGGTTTCATTTTCCCGCTGGAAAACGCACTGAAAGAGTTTCTCCTTCCTCCGTAACATCTTTTCCAGCAACGGAAAACTTCCACCAGAAGCGTCGCAAGAAGTTGTGGGCATCCAGGTTGGTTGGCAGGTCTTGCCCGGTCCAAGATCTCACCGTGCTGTTACTAGGAGGAAACCCACAGCAAAGCACAAGGTAACCCAGTCTCCTCTGCATGGTGATGGGCAAACACAGCTCCTCTGTGCCACGAAGGTTTTGCAGTCCTGGAATTTAACCCTGCAAATGGGCTCCCCCAAAATATCCTTGAAAAGCAAGGTACGGCTGATATGGGGGTCTTTTCTACAAGCTGCCTGGTGGGTACCCGCATCGGGGCTCCCCACATCACAGCTCCCGGACCAGAGCCAGCGGAAGAAATCCAGAGGCCATCACAAATTTGGAACATTTATTTATGCAACTGATTTTCTTAAAAGGAAAAAAAGCCAAAAATAATAATAATAAAAAAAAGTTAACAACAACTGGATGTGCGTGGTACAATCCACATCGGACGTGTCCCTCCTTCGCCATCCCTCCCTCGGTCCCACCACACCGTCCCCCTCCACGGTGGAGCCGCCTCGTGGTACCAGTCCCTTTGGCAGCAGCTCTTGGATGCTGCCAGCTTTCGGGGTCACTTTTTCTGCATATAGACAAAATCGTTCCAATTTGGTGTTTTTCTCGGGTTTTAATTTTTTTTCCTTTTTTTTGATGTTTTGCTTTTATTAAAAAGAAAAAAAAAGCACCACTCCAATCTGTAATACCAATAAACATTATCCATCTTAAGAACAGTATTTATATTTTTATATATATATTTCTATATATATTTCTATGTACAGGATGTCCTTGCCTCATGTCATATGAGCAGCTCAGTAGGAGTTGGAGATTGGTTGGTTTTTATAGCACTTTGATTTCAAAGTCTGCCCTTCAGAAGAGATGCCCTAAAAACCCAGAGACATCCAGCAAGGAGATATCAAAAAAAAAAAAAAAATCTCGCTTTTAAAACATATATACAACTCCTCCAGTCTCTGTTGTCTCATTAGGAGAGAGTTTCAATTTTCCTTTTTTCTTCCTTTCTGGCAACACTTCACCTGCRAAGCACTGGGGGATGCTCCCTCCCCCTGGACCGGAGGGAGGATGCAGGTGGCCCAGGCTCCTGGCAGGTCTGGGATGAAGCAGCATCGTCCCTCCAGCCCCCGGGCACTGGGGCTGAACGGTGCCACCAACATCCCACCCCCGGGAATTTCAGAGGTTCAGCTCAGCCATCTTCATAAAATACCAAACAATTTCTGCACCCTGGGACCTCTCTGCACCCATCACACAGCGCCTTCCCTGCGGCATCCCGGGACAGCATGGACACGTCTAGGGAGAGATGGGATTGGGAAAAGGACACTAATTTATTCCAAGTCAAGGCTTGCGATGCGAGGACTGGTGTTACCAGGTACTGGTGTAACTGGACCATTTTGCAGGCTCTGGTGGGGTAAAAAAGACTATTTGGGCACGAGACAGCATGGGCACACGGCAGGGTTAGACAGCAGGGATAGAAAGAAGGGGAATAATGTTGTATAGCCCTTGGAATAAGTTATTGTCAGGCTGTGCGAATTATTCGGCAAGCACGCGGGAACACCAAGTGTCTGGGCAAAACCCTCCGACGCTGCTGAAATCCTCATCACCACCCCAAGGCGTTTGCAAGGCAGCGGGTGGGACATCCTCCAAGGCGGAGAGAGGGCAGAGATCTCTCTTGTTGCTCTCCTCCACCCTTGGAAGGTGGATGGAAATATCTCCTGGGTTTGCTCATCCGAGGCGCAGCCGTTTCGGCTCTGCGGCCTTGGTGCTGCAGATTGGTCTGGCCAAACGGCGTCTTCCAAAGCTTTGAGTCGTGGTATGGATCTGAACGTAACTCCCTGAGGAGATGGATCCCCAGGCTCCGGGCAGGCAGGGCAGGGAAGCTGCCCCTGCCCTGGGGAGATGGGGTTGAAGGAGGGGAGATGGGGTTGAAGGATGGAAGGGGATGAAGGATGGGGGGGGAACAAAGGATGGGGGGGGATGAAGGATGGGAGGGGATGAAGGATGGGAAGGCATGAAGGATGGGGTTGCCCACGTGCGACCTCCAGCGTATGGAGGACAGTTTCTCATCTGTTTTGCTCCATGCTCTGAAAAAATGACTGTGAAGGGTTCTGTCTGGCCCTCAAGACAGAAGCAACCTCCCCTCGGTTCCTCAAATCTCCGAGGCAGACCCCAGACCTGCATCCCTCTGGTTGCACCTTCTCAAGGTCATTTGCAGGGAGAGAAAACCCTGACCACAGCTTGATTACAACCAGGCTCTTCCCCGTAAGCAGAAACCCCTRTAATTATCACAATATCAGACAGAAAAAGTGACATCTCACACCCAACCAGAGCAGGATGAAGCCAAAAAGTATCAGGCACCTTCAATCACCGTCCCCATGCGCTTGTCCCCACGTGGCACCGGGGGTGTGGGGACCTCCCCATGCCCAGCCCCGAAGCACTGCCACCGCTCAGGGCTTCAGCCCACGCCAGTGCCATCACCAAAACCGCCCGTCCCGCTTTGCCAGACCCAGCAAAAGCCAAGCAGCATCGATGGGCAACTGCCTGGGGGAGGCATCCAGGAGGGATACAGGATGGCCCCGAATTTTGAGGATTTTGTTTCTGGGCACCGAAGGTGTCTCATGTGCAACGATTCACAAGGGAAGGGTTAAAAACGGACCAGTGGGCTGGTGCCTTTGGAGGAATTAATTGCTACAGATGGAGAAGACGGTGCGGAGATGCAGGGGAACCATCGCTTGAAAAGCTTTGCAAAGGTGCCAGGRGGGGTCCGGGTCAGTCGCTGCAGAGGGACATCGCATGCCCAGTGCCCGCCATGTCCCACCACCGTCCCACGTCCCTGCTCTGGGATACACAAAGAGTCGCAGAGAACTAAAAAAAGCGAAGATCAAACTCATGGTGCGAACGGGCAGAAACTCAAGAGCTCCTCTCAGGGTCTTTGCTCTGGCTCAGAGCGTGTCCCCACCATGGGCAAAACCTGCCGGCAGCCATCTGGGCTCCTCAGAAGAGCAGCTTYGACTCCACACGCAATTAGAAAAGCAACATCTCTTCTCCAAATATCCATCCTTCCCTGCTGGGAAACGGCCTCGGCTCCTTCCGTCCACCTCCTCCCCTCCTTGGCCTCCTCTCCAGCTGCTTTAGAGATGCCCGGGCAGCGCCGCGGGGCCACATCCTGCGCACACCGACCCCACGACCGTGACTCAAAGCGATGCCGGGACGGGACGAGTCGTGGCACCCGACCCACGGCCGCTCGGACGCGCTCGGGGCAGGAAGAAAAGATGGAGAGCGGAGGATGAAGATGGGGAGCGGCCGACACGTCCCCACGCCCTTTCGTTTTTCTTGATCTGATGGGTTTTCTCGTCGGGTCCTTTGCTGTTTCCCCTCCTCACCTTCAGCACTAACGCAACGTCCGAGTGCGAAACGCACGGTTGGCACGACCCCTGCGCAAGCCCTTGCCGCCGCTCTCCTGGCGAGGTGCTATCTGGTCTCCAGGGACTCCAGATATTCCAGTGCTATGTCGTAGCAGAAATGATACTGCTCCTGCTCGGAGAAAGAAAAGAGGGTGTTATGACCCTTACTAAACCATTTCCCAAAGCTATCCCTTTTTAAGGCAAAATAAGTTTCAATAGCCCTAAGGAAAAGYCTGAGGGGCTCTACGAGATGAAAACAGGCATCACCCCTCGCGGGGGGCTGCGTCCCTCTCCTGTCCCCCRTGACAGTCCTGCTGAAGCAACAGCCGGGAGAAACTCCGCTTTCGGCAAACGACTCCCATTGCTGGGCAAGGGGACGAGCCATCCCCCGGATCCAAACACACCAGACACGCCGAATTCCCCGCATGTCGGAGGCACRCGGCACCCTCGCCTCCCCCAAAGGACGGACAAGGACTGCGACGTCCCCTTACCGCGAAAATACGGTTTATTCGCTACAGCAGGGTACAAACCAGGCAGCACCAGTGCGGGGCTCCACYGACCAGCCTCGCCCCCGGAACCCCCCCCCATCACCGCAGTGATTGACATCTGTCAATCAGATGGTAGCAGAGCCATGGGAATGATGGGGTCTGGGGTCAGAGATGCCCGAAATAAAACCATGGGCATGAAATCGAGGAGTGTTTTTATTCTGGAGTTCAGCAGAGGCTGTAAATGGGGAGCGTGCCCAGGCGAGTGCCGTGGCCTCGCTGCATCCGGAGACGCCCTGTCCCGGCTGCCAGCACATTTCTCATCACAAATTCTCCTGCTGCAGATTAAAAAAATGCCATTTTCCATCCCTGGCAGGGATTTGGTCTGGGTGTTTGCTTTGCGTGGGGGGAGAGGCATGAAGGAAAGTCCCAGGAGCTTCACTTCCGAAAATCCACATTTTCCAAGGGAAACGCCAAATAAATGAGCATTTTGGTGCTCAGGTCAAAGTCGGACCYGCCTGCGATGGCCGGGTCGGAGCCAGAGGGTGCGAGTGGTAAAGCTCCTCTCCGAGCCCGCGGCAAAACCGAGCTCACTCTCCCATCCTTTCCCTCTCCTGAGACACCTATGGACGGTGTCGGCATCTTCCCACCCTTTGCTCCCCAGCTGCACGAAGGGAAAGCCCAGCATGGCTGGCTCCTGGTTTTATAGCAAAAATCACTGAAATCAGGCTTGCGAAGGCAGTCTTGTCCGTCCTTGTTCTCCTTTACGTGACCTGCTCTTGCGCTCCCCTGTCCTCATACAACTCACAGCACAGAAAGCTACGGGGGAGCTCGGACCTTGGAAGGGCCCATCCCCGTGAGATGTTGCTCCTTCAAACATCCAACAAGCAAAACCAGCTAGAGTGGGGGGAAAAAAACCCAAATAAATCATGTTTCTGATGCTGCTGCAAGTGCTGGGACATCGTGGGAGCATTCCAGGTGTGACAGCAAGGAGGGAAAGGGGAGAGCTCATCTCCCAAAATCCTCATGGGCAGCTTGAGCACCGGCACGGAAATCCTGTTATCCCCCGCGCGGGTGGGAAGCTGCTCGGGGACCCCAGTTGGGAGCAGGCAGCAGGGGAGAAGGGCTTCAAAGCAAGGCTGCAACAGCTTAGAYTGAAAGTACATAATGCTTTTTGGATTAAGAAAAGGGATTGTTTCCATTTACCATCATATAAAAATAAACCCCACRGGCAAACAGAGGGGGAAAATGCACGGGCAGCGGGAAACTGCTACGCGCCGGCTGCTCTCCGCTGGGCTGCGGCTCTTTACACTGGGCGAGCATCCGGCCTCCCAGTGACTCCAGTAGATTGGGATTCCCAGAATAGACGGTTCAGGTTCATTTGAGGCTGGAGGACGCTCGTGTCCTGATGTGAAATGTTGCCTTTTTTTAATACCTTTGCAATTTAGCCCAATGGGTCTGGTGGCTTCATGCTTGTCACATCATCTTTTCATTATCTGCATCCCTCCCTCTGCTCCCCATCCCCGCCCTCATCTTCTCCTCCACTTCATTTCCTAATGCAAATCACATCCCCTCCTCAAAACCATTTCATTTTGCAACTTAGGGATTTTATAATCTAAACAGGGTAAACATTTCCGGCTGACTTGCTTTTAAAACATCACTAGGCACCTGGACTCCTCCACCACTGGGACGGACACGTGCCTGCTCCAGACCCTGTCCCATTATCGAGGGCCTGAAATAGGGCTCGGGCTTTTCACCTTGACCCGCTGCCACCTCCAGCCTCCCCGTCGTGAAACGTGGCTCCATCGCTGCCCCCAGCAGCTTGCCCACCAATTAATTTCACTCAAAACACAGTTCCCTTTTATATTTCCAACAGGAATTTGTCTGACTCCACCTCGGAGCTGCTCCCGGCACCACAAACCCTCTGAAGAACTGCAATTACATCCCGTGAATTAATGCGAACCTGCCTTATTACTCCTGGGAAGGATTTCCGACAAGCCCAATGCCAACGCCAAGGACATGTCAGCACGGCGAGATGAAGGCAAGCCCGAGGCTCCTTTCAAGAGCAGCCTCGCCTCCCAGCCCGCGGCACAGTGCTGGCACGCTCACCCAGACATGCTCTGCATGAGGATGCCTGTAATACTAATCAGGATTTGGGATGGGAAGGARGTTTTTTGGGAGGTGAGCATCCCCCAGCACCTCTCCTCCCTGCCGGAGGGATGCACGGGGACCAGCAGCYGGGGTGGACACCGGCGGTGTCTGGTGCTTACCAAGGTCTCTACCATATTTGGCTTGTAGTTACGGAGGGTCTTTGCAGCATAGAAAACATCTGCCATGTTGTGACACTTGATCATCTCCAGAATCATGGTGGAGGCACAGAAGGTGCCGCTCCGGCCACCTCCATTCCTAGTGGGAGAAACATACATGTTGGTGGTGAAAAGATGGCATTAGAGCATCTTCCTGCTCCCTCTAATTCCCCCTTTCTCTGTCCATCCCAGGAGATGTCCCAGAGCAGGGGCTCATACCCCAGAGGCCCCCCAAACCGGGGGACCTGAACCAGACCCACGTGGTGGCAGGAGCTGTGATCCTGCCCTCCGGTCCTCCCAAGAGCCACAACAGAGCATGAAAACACCTTTTTGGACCATCGGGGCTGGATCTTGGACATCTGGGCTCAATTTCCAGCCCTGCCAYGGATTGATTCCCCGTGTGACCTTGGGGAAGCCACTGTGTCCCTCTACCACCCTCTTCCCATCTGCAGGGTGACCCTAGGCTGATGCCCTGTTGGGTAGGGCTGGCTGGAGGAACCGTCCCACGCTTCACCCAGCTCGCTGGGTACCTTCCCCCATCCTGGGCTGAAACCATCCTACACCACCACGTCCGATCCCTGCCAGCAATGGGGACCGGGGAGAGGAAGAGAGAACATGATGCCAGTGTTTTATAAAGCATGTTCTCAAATTATCCTTCGGCTAATGAAAACGGACGAAGCTGTAATTAATTTTTGATTAAAGGCTCGCCTGCTGTCTCTACCAATCTGCGAACGTGCTGGGTCCCATCCGAGAAGAGCACATGTGGGTGTCTGTGTGAGCCAAACCCAGCTGGGAGGAAGRGGATGAAGACCATGTCCACCTCAATGAGAAGCAGGCAGTGGGAGATGCAAAGCTCCTGTTGCATCCCTTTGGAGCCTGTTACRTGCACAGGACGTGGTGACAGGGCTGGGACCTCTGCCGAGCCCCGCTGCAAGGCAGGGGACCGGCGGGAACGGCAGGGTTGCTGCTAGCGGGTGTCACTCCCACTGAGCATCCATCTCATGGAGGAGGTTTGACACGGTGACCACAAAGAGCCTCATCCAAAACTCATGTTGTGGGAGAGATAGCACCATCTGGGGACAAAGTCATCCCGCTGAKGGCTTTTTAGAAGATTTCCAGGCAGAACTGTGGACACGTGAGCTGGTGGCATCTCCCCCCACGCCAGAGCCCGCTCCTCTCCAGCTGACACTCACAGGCAGTGCACCACGGTCCTGCCATCGCCGCTCTCCTTCTGCCACCTCTCCACTTGGGCCAGAAGGTGCAGGAAGGACTTCTTGGAGTCTGGGGTGTCTCGGTACGCCGACCACCGCAGGTACTGGAAATGCCGGACCATCAGGTGCCCCTCCTGCAACTAGAAAAGCAAAACTCATCRGCTTGAACCCATGGGCTGCCCTCACTTGCCTCCACTGGAGGTTTGATGGAGGGCAAGAGGGGTTTGCCACACACTAATAGTAGCGGAAGAGAAGAAAACCCTTTCTGGGTGCTTTAAGATGGATGGTTCAGCCCTCTCCTCCGCAGCTCACGGTGGTCCCACCACCCCATCCCACCTGGGGGAAGCTCCGCTGACATGGTTTATCCTAACTCACAGCATCTTGGACTGTCTGTGCATCTCACAAAACCTGGTACTAGACCCCTGAGCCTCCACAAGGCTTCTCCATCACATCCTTGTCTTGCATGCAGAAGATCCCAGGGGATGTGTTTTGTTGTGTTCACTGTAAACCAGGAGGCTGATGAGAAGCTGCCACCCACGGAAGCRGGGAGCGGTGAAAGTGTGCCTTAATACCCCGGTAATCTGGTTAGTTTTGAAACCTAATCTGGTTAGCAGGCTCCAGGAGGAAGATTACATCCACAAAGCTAAACGAGGCCAGGCTTTAGCCAGGCAGATGTGGGGCTCTTGCTCAGAAGTACTCGGGGCATCAGGAGYACCTGATGGGATGAGACCACGGGTCCCGCACTCCAGCTGCATCTCAGGGCTCGGCAGCACACGTGTAGGGAGCATGCAYCAGAGGAGAAAGGGGGGATCGGATGCAGATGGGGGATCCCCAGCTCTGGAGGGCTCCATCCACCTGATTTCAGATGCGCCGGGCSAGCACCAGACCTCTCCAACCAGCAGGACCAGGTATTCCTGCCGCTCTGCMGGGACCCCCCAGCCTGGGGGGTGGGTGTTGGGGGCATTTGGTGCCCACTCCAACCAGCACACCCCAAACGCACGGGGGCTTTTCTGAATCTTTTCAGGAGCTCTGATGGGGGTCAGCAAYGTGGCTGGGATGGGCTGACCTCCCTGGGCTTGAGCTTTTTTTTCCAGCTAGAAGCCAGGAAGGCAGAGGGGGGAGATGAAACAAATAAGTGGAGTTAAAACAGGAGAAAACTCCTCTGACAGCCCAGGAAGGAAAGCTTTGGGATCCATTTTGAAGCTCAGGTGAAAGCTGTCTGGCTCTGGAAGACTTGTGACACCCCCCAATGCCCGGCTCCGCTCCAGCCGGCAAGGCTTGGCAAGAAGCAGCTCCTTGCATTTACCAGCGCTCCTCCAGCTATCTGCTCCCTGGGGAAATCTCTTCTTAGATCCAGAGATTTTGATCACGCTGCATTTTAATTTAGCATGGGATATATTCTACCACCTCAGAGCAAAGCACATTTGGTGAAGGATTTTGTGCTGACACCCAGGAAATGCCAGATGCTTCCATGGGGAGCACGAACCAAAACGCTCTTTGTGTGAAGAGTCCAGATAATCAGGATTTATCTCCTCTGACTCAGCTCTCCTGCTGAAGCACCCTTCCCAGTCGGGCCGCCAGCCAAGCCGCATGCTCCCTTCCAAGCTCCCTAATTCCCATCTGCCCGATGACCTCCACTGGGGCATTGGCCTCAGCCTCCTGGCAACCCTCAGGAGATTTAAAGACCCCAGGGATGCCACCTCTTCACAGCCAGCTTTTGTAGTTAAATCGGCTTTTTTTTCCACGTACAGTTYCGCACCCACACGGGCTGTTCATCGCAGTCCCTGTGTCTTCCCAATTTCATTGCGTTTCTCTTCATTTAAAGGCAAGCTGAACCAGCCAAGCGTCAATGCAACACAGGCAACAGGYAAAAACCTGTGCAGATCTTCTCACCCTGCAGGAAAAGGGCTCTGCTGGTCCCAAGGGAGCTGCCGTGCCCAAGCGGGGAGTCTCCATCCTATGATATAYGCGTGGCAGGGCAGAGATGGACCTCCAGGCAGGATCAGAAAGGCCTTCCTACARAGTTACCTAAAATCTTGCAAGGAGCTGTGAACTCCAGAAAGGTTGGATGGAGCCAACGGCACTTTGACAGGCTCCTCTCTGCCGGGATGAGAGCTGGGGCTGCATCCTCTGGAGGAGCTGGATTAGGGTGAAGAAGACACCAGCATCCACAGCACCATTCAGTTGGTTTAYATGGAGAATTACCTGGCTGGGCAATGCCAAGCTCTAGAACTACGTGGCCTCACTAGATACRTCATCCTTCTGCTCTCTGAAGGAGGTCTTCACCCATATAAAGAAGCTCTTAGCAACGCCCCAGCCCTTCCCCAAAGCAGCAGCTAACGAAAGCGACCCACCCCTGCACACGAGCTCACCCAACCCCGACCTCTGCACTGGGAGATGCCTGGGGGGCTCCTGGGCACACCACAGACACGTGCCAAGCCCCCCCTGACCACCCTGAGAGACCCTCACCCGTGTGATGTTCTGGACTCGGAAGAGACGGGATACGATGTCCTCATCCGCTGCTCCGGAAACGTACTCCACCTCCATCGGGCCGTACTGCTGGAGCCCCGGCTCGGGCCAGTACTGCAAACAGGGCTGGGGAGAGAAGAGGAACGGCTCGCTGTGACCGGGGACGTGCACTGGGACACGGGGAAAGGGCATCGTGCATCACAGGCAACGTCGAGCGGAACGGAGCGGTTGGCGCTGGACCCCGAGAGGGTCTCAAGGCACAGGGGGTGGCCCCAAGATGGGACGCTGGATCCACGATGCCGTTACTCACGCAGGACCCACGGCACATTGCTGGGTGGCCTCAGCTCGTTGAGGGATCAAAGCTGAAGGGTCAGGTCCACCCCCTTGGCACCCACGTAGCCCTCTCCCTATTGCACCAACACAAGAGCTGAAGCTGCCGGYGGTGGGCTTTGCTGGTCCAGAAGAAGGCAGGATGGTCCCTGCCTCAGGCCCAGCAAGCACAGGCCTGATCCTGCACCATGAYGGAGCAGGGCTTGGCTGCTCCAAGTCTGCTTTCAAACCCCACCGGCTTCAGAAGCAGCTCTGCCATCAGCAGCAACATGGGATAACAGCCACACGGGATGACAGACCCCCTCGCCCCATGGCCAAGACATCCCTCCAGGTCAAAGCGATCCCATCTTGCAGCTCAGGGAAGGGCTGGGGAGCGACTCCTGCTCCCCCGGCGTGTCCAGCACGGCACTGATGGATGGCTCGGTCCAAGGGTCACGGATGTGAATGTTTTCACACCGCGACAGCTGGGAAACCAGCGTCGACACAAAATATATGATGTTTGTCACCGCACTTTAACAGGGCATTTAGCATTTCAGGCCATCTAACGGCTTGGGCCTAACTGCATGGCAAACGTGTTTGAGAAATAATTGGTTATTAATAGGGGCTATAAATCTCCAAGATCTCTAAGCCTTCTAGACTCAGAGCTATAATTTGGATATTAAAACTTCCTTCGGCAAGACGTAGTTCAAGTGAGGGATATACCCTCTAASTCACCTTTCAGAGCTGCCCGCTATAAAGGTTGATTTATTACCTGTTGGTCCTAAACTGGTAAACATTTAAGATCCAGCTAAATATTGTAACACAGACATCCCTGAAGAATAGACATCCAGAGAGAGAGGCAGGGCTGAATAATGAAGAAAAATGGCAGAGTCCCCGTTGGACGGTGCCAGGGGACAGCGGCCGCTGCATGGGACGGGGACCTGGGGGAGGGTGGCACAGGAGCGGGCAGCTCCTGCGAGGCTGTAGGGCATTTCTGGACCATGAAATGAAGGAACAGGTTGAGAGAGAGAAATAAAATCGGTTTTGCTGCCTCCTTCCCTGCCACGGTCCACTGCAGCTGGGTTCAGCCGATAGCTGATATTTGTGCTGCAGACGGGAGGTGCCCCATGGTCACAGTGAAGGGACAGTAAGATGGTGGCACTGCTGCAGCGCTGGGTTTTTGAAGGGACACTTGGTCCCCGGCAGGTATCTCAGCGCACGTGAGGGTAAATGAAAACACCCTTCATGGCTCTGCTCAGAGCATCTCCTGAGCAGTCCACGAACGGCTGCTCGCTGTCTCATGGGCCACAGACCACAGCTAAAGCCTTTGTCCTCATTCCTGTTTTCGTACAGTCACGTTTGCATGATGGACTTCGGTAAAGCCAACACACTCGGTACGTTACTTGTATGAGCTACTGGGAAGAGAAGCGCCGATTCCTACAGGAGCTAAATCAAACCCTTCCTTTACTGAAAAAAACACACAGTCCTGCAGAGAGGGTGTAATTTAAAAGGTTGATAGAACATCACTGAGTTTCCTGGTTTTGGTTGTAAAGGTTCACTAGTAAAGAAAATCACGTGCTCTCCAGCCACTCCTCTCCCAATTTATCCTCATGCCCAGCGTTACTCCCAGGTGCAGAATCCGGCATTTGCTCTTGTTCCATTTCATGCCATTGATGATTGTCCAATGCTCCAATCTATCCAGATTCCTCTGCAAGGCCKCTCATCCCTCAAGAGAGTCAACAGCACCTCCCAGTTTTGTATCATCAGCAAAGCTGCTAACGGTGCATTCCACTCCTGCACCCAGATCATTGATACAAACACTGAACAGAACCCGCCCTAGGACTGAGCCCTGAGGAACACCGCTGGTGACCGGTCCCCAGCCAGGCCTAGGCCCATTCACTACAACCCTTGGAGTCCTGCCRTCCAGCCAGTTCTTCACCCAGCACACCCTGTACCTGTTCATCTCACAGTTGGACAACTTGTCCAGAAGGATGCTGTGAGGGACAGCATCAAAAGCCTTACTGAAATCCAGAAAAACTGCGTCCGCCGCCTTCCCTTCATCCACCAGGTGAGTGACCKTATCATAGGAGGACATCAAACTAGTTAAACAGGACTTTCCCCTTGTGAACCCATCTTGACTGTGCCCAATGATTGCATTGTTCTTTAAATGCCTTTCAATAGCACCCACTATGATCTTCTCCATCACTTTTCCAGGTACTGAGGTCAGACTAACACCTCTAGCTTTCTCACACCCTTCTTGTAGGCGGGAATAACATTGGCCAACTTCCAGTCAGGAGGGACCTCCCCAGACTCCCAAGACCTTTGGTAGATGATGGAGAGGGGTCCTGCCATAACATCCGCTAATTCCTTCAGTACTCTGGGATGAAGCCTACCAGGCCCCACGGACTTAGGAACATTCAGCTGACACAACTGGTCCCTTAAAATTTCACTGTCCACAAACGGAAAGTCACTGTTCCTGCAGTT
Organism: Oceanodroma leucorhoa; assembly: GCA_030449065.1. Lineage (NCBI taxonomy): Eukaryota > Metazoa > Chordata > Aves > Procellariiformes > Oceanodroma > Oceanodroma leucorhoa. Next base: position 5,571,004 of record JASVER010000056.1, on the reverse strand, counting down.
GTGGTCCTCCGACTCAGAGGACCGGGTTGATAGCATGACAAAAGGTTGAAAGAACATCACTGAGTTTCCTCTTTTGGGTTCTAAAGGATCTAYAGCAAWGAAAAGCAGAGGAACCCAACRCAAGAAAGGGGTGGGGGTRCAGAGCRCMAGTTTATTTCAATCGCAAGATGTATTTAGGTAACGTTTCACTTATACTTCATTCTGCAAAGCAGCCATGGAGAGCCTGCTGAAGGCTGAGRGCATCACCTGGGTACGTGGACGGCCACGACAGAAGCAGCGCTACTGAAATCACAGAGCGTGCGTTATTCCATAGAAGAGGGTACGGGCATTTCTGCCCGGGGGGAAGGTGCCCGAGGGAAAAACTCCAGCTCTGGGGCACTGTGATGCCCAACGCTGCAGCCYTCCCCGTCCCTCCTTGGGGACCAACTCCCAGGGGCAGYGGGACGCAGCACGGCCCTAGCAGGACGGACCAGATGCAAATACAGTTTGATTCACTTCTCGGCTCAGAACAGCTCTCCCCATGAAGAGGAACCAGGGCTTTTCAGCAATTGCTTCTGCCCTCCACTGCCTGTCGCCAGGAGATGGGCGCCACRCTGTGATGTCACCRTGATGCAACACAGGCGTCACGGTGACGTTGGAGAACTTCCTCTGGTGCTCCCCAGGCAGCCAGTGCCAYGGCCCTTCATCCTGCTGACCGGCAGGACCAAGCCTGGCTGGTCAGGGAAAGGGAAGTTCCACGGCTGGAAATTGCAGCCAAGCTGCGAAAAAAGAAGAGAAAATGGAGCCACTTTCACCAGAGACATCCTGGGCTTCCGACACAGAGGAGCCATGGTGGTGGGTGGCTTCAGCTTCACCTGACTATCCAGGAGGTGACATGGGAGCATCTTGGGATKCTGCCACCGGACCTCTCGAAGAAGAAGAAACCCTTCAAGGTTTGCYTGATGAATCCTGGGCCCCCATCCCATGCTGGGAGGAGACCTGTGACAACACCAACCAGCCTTCGGCCTGCTCCTTCCTCAAGAACCTCTGGAAGATCGTCGGCAGC
>JASVER010000056.1:5557077-5569144 GCA_030449065.1 Oceanodroma leucorhoa | reverse complement strand
AGCTGCTCTTCTACTACAACCCCTTTTTTAAGAGGGATTACCCCAACCTCCTCGGGACGTGCACCCAACGTGCTGGTGAAAGCGAGAGAGCCCCAGCTGCAGCCCCACTGGGCGCCAAGCTGAAGGAAGACCACCCGAGAAGAAGACGACCTGATGCTCAGCCGGCGGCGGGAGCTGCGGAGGAGGAGAACGACACCCAGACATCTCCAACCCCCAGCTCCCCACCGACCGAGCCACGGGCCGACACACGCGCCCGCACGGGCAGTGCCGGTCCATCCCCCCCAAAACGGCACCGCAGCCTCAGCCCTGCTGGCACCCAGGAGGCGGCTCCTGCTCCGTCCACGGCTTCACCGCCCCGTGTCACACCTCCTGCCCCAAAGAGTCCCTTCACACCACCCATGGGGCTCCCCACACTCCCACCTGGGCAGACAAATGCAGCTGCTACGCAGGTTCCCGGGGCTGGCCTGCCCCCATTCTGCGCCCCATGGTTTGCCATGGCCATACTGGCAGCAGCTTTTGCCGTTCCCGTGCCAGGGCCACCGCACGGCCAAGCTCCAACCCACCGCCACTGCCCAACCTGCACCTGCGGACCAAACACCGCAGCCGCCGGCAGCSGGGTTGGACCCCGACGGGGGCTGGACTAGAAACAGCAGAGATCTTAGGCAGCAGGCARGCGTSACAGAGGCAGAAATACGTTAGTGTAGGAATARGTAACAACACGTTGTTTGTTCTCAATAATAAATCTTTTCAAGCTGCCTTGTCCTGTCTCTACAGTCTCACAGTCACTGTCTCGACACCCGGGGCGGGGGGTGCCTCCGGGACAYGAAGGGTTTGGCTCCAGCCCGGGGAAGCCAAAGGCCCCAGGCACTGGCGCTGCACCCAGCAAAAGGCCACCCTGGGGCTAATCCAGGAGCTGCACCAGCACCCAGGGCCACTCCAACCAAACCAATCCCTCACGGCTCTTGGGGAGTCCGTGCCCCTTCCTCCCCCAGCTCAGACCAGGGCCAGGGGCAGCGGGGCTGCAGGGAGCAGACTGGGGCTTCTCCTGCCCATCCTACAGCACATCTGGGGATAACCACAGCATCGCAGCTGGCAAAGCCATAAATCTGTCCTACAGGAGCCACAGCTTGGACTTACTGGAGGAAGAACCTCTCCCACAGCATGGAATCATAGAATGGTTTGGGTTGGAAGGAACCTTTAAAGGCCATCTAGTCCAACCCCCCTGCTGTGGGCAGGGACATCTTCAACTAGATCAGGTTGCTCAGAGCCCCGTCCAACCTGACCTTGAATGTTTCCAGGGATGGGGCATCTACCACCTCTCTGGGCAACCTGTGCAAGTGTCTCACCAGCCTCATTGTAAAAAACCTCTTCCTTATATCTGAATCTCCCCTTTTAGTTTAGAACCACCACCCCCTTAATAGGGCTACAGGCCCTATTAAAGAGTCTGTCCCCATCTTTCTTATAAGTCCCTTTAAGTATTGAAAGGCAGCAATAAGGTCTCCCCAGAGCCTTCTCTTCTCCAGGCTGAACAACCCCAACTCTCTCAGCCTTTCCTCATAGAAGAGACGTTCCAACCCTCTCGCCATTTTTGTGGCCTCCTTTGGACCCGCTCCAACAGCTCCATGTCTAGCATTCACTGAGGCCCCCTTTAGAGAAGAGGTTTTAACCGGAGCATTTAAACAAGATGGTACATCATGATCCCCTTCTTTTCCACAGAACAGGGAACTTCATGTTCTAGTGAGAGCAGACCTGTAACTCCTGCTGAGGACAACGATCCACACTTCACAGCCGTTTATGCAAAAAAATCACAGGGCTCATGAGAAATTAGATCACGAGTTCGTAGGCTCGCAGTAAACATGCAGCGCTACACAGCACAGTCCAATCGCGGAAAGTTTCCCTAAATTAGATCCCAGGGTAAGAGAGCCGAGTATGTGATTCCACCTGCCAAGTTAAGCATCCGTACGCCAGATGAAGAGGACAACAGCCAATTCAACCGGCACCGGGAAGCAGCAGACAAATGTATTTCATCTCATGCCTTGTCCCAATGACTTTAAAATAGGTATTGCTGAATTGGTGGCTTGGGTTACGGAAATCAGAGATCTTCAATAGCATCTGAGAGCTTTCCAGGTCTGCACAACGTCATTGAGAAGCAGATCAATGCAGGAACACTAGTTCGAGCAAGGTTCACAGATGGAAACACACCCGATGAAGCCACGAATGTTAAAAMCACTAATCCAGAGAGGGGGGTGTCACTTTGTACCAAACCAGGTGTTGACGACATCTGGGCTTGTAACACRCTCTGCAGCAGAAGMCACYCAGGTCGTTCCTCACTTAGGTTTTCTAAGCAAGGTCTCCAAAGTGAGGTGTGCAAGACAATCCATCGGGATGCGGGAAGGAAATATCTGAACTTTATTTATTTTCATTTTGTTTATATTTTCTCATATAGAGATCGTATATTCYCAACAGTAAATAACTTCTTTACAATATGTTRGAATGAGACAGGGAGCAACCATGAAAATCTCTTGTACCACACGGAGATTTGCTGCTTATCTCGTGGTGAGGGGCTCAAAAGAGCTGTCGAACTTAAAGGAGTTTTATTTTACAGAAAGACAAGCGCTGCAAACTTGCCGATGAGCAGTTGCTGTCAGTCGTATGCTACGTAGCAGATATTGTCCAAAAAATAAACACACTTAAGGTGCTCCTTCAAGGTGAAGGTGCCGTTTGAACGACGAGTGAGAAAGTAACTGCTTTTTGAAAGAAACTCGTGCTATGGAGAGTATTTGCTAAAAACCAAAACATGCACCAAAGGTTCTTCTCTGTTYGCAAACAACAGGTCCAGCGGGCGCCTTCCCTAGCTGGCTCACAAACCAGCRGTGTCAGGACCTTATCTTCCACACAGTCCAGGACCCTCCTGGACCGTTTGCTCCCTGCTGTGCTGTATTTCCAGCAGACACCTGGTAAGTTGAAATCTCCCGTGACAACAAGGGCCAGCGATCRTGAGACTTCTCCCAGCTGCTTATAGCCTATTTCATCTGTCTCTTCATCCCTGTTGGGTGGTCTATAACAGACTCCCACCATGATATCTGCCTYGTTGGCCTTCCCCTTGATTCTTACCCATAAACACTCAACTCTTTCATCACCATCATCAAGCTCTAGACAGTCAAAACAGTCGCAGCTGCTGCTGCTGGAACAACTCCGGTCACACAAACCTGCTCATTTCAGCGTGTCCATGGGCAGATGGCTTCGTTAAATGTGAACCTGACCTAAGAGCCACTCCTCCAGTGAGCATACGAGCTGGGAAGCTCTTTGGGGCCAGCTCTGCCTCCTCTCCCAGCAAACCTCCGCAGGGCAAGAGACCCCGGCCCAGGACATCCCTCCATGCTCAGGGTCTGATTAATGTCACCCCATGCAAAGGTCCTTTGGAGCACGTGGCATTAGCTCAGCACGSAGGGACGCGTGGGTGCGCTCCACAGCTCTGCACGTGTCCAGCACGTTTATATATATAAATAAATACCAGTGTATTAACACACCGCTCAGTACCGGTGCAACATCCATCTGCATCCTCGCAGCGAATGGTACAACTGCCGTGTTGGGTCATTTACATTGAGTATCTGATCTCAACTCGTAAAATAAGCCAGCTAATGAAGTCTTCTCCAGACATCCATTAAGAGTCTATAATGCTAATTTTATGTAAAAATCCAGTAAGTTTCCTCATTGAATTAAYATTACAGACCTGTAGCGGACTTTTACATCCGCTCCGGTTGTGGCAGGAGCGCTCCAGGCATTCCCCTGGGGAGCGGCGCACCAGGAGAGCAAAGCGGGGTGAGGCTGAGCATGGCCCCCTGCTCCTGTCCCCTCTCCCCCGGGTGACAGGCCACCTCCCCTCCAGTTCAGCAGCTCTGCACGTCCCATCACACCGTAAAACCCACGGGACACCCGCTTTGCAACAGGCTGATTTGCAAAGCGGCGTTCACAAGCCACCAGTGCCCTTGGAAGATGAACGCAGGAAATCCCTTGTGCCTCAGTTTCCCCTTTGTAAAAGAAGGATAAAAATCAGTTCTTTATAACAAGGTTATACTTGTCGTTAATCTCGTATCTCCCTGGGGCATCCACAAATATTGTGGTACAGTAAAGCAATGCCAACGCAACGCCAACGCAAGGAAGCCAGGCTGGTTTGCTGCTGCCACGTAGCCCTGGCTCCAGCTGGCCAGCCCTGGGCTTACAGGGGATAAATCCCGGGTGCTGCAGCCAGTCCTGTCCCCCCTTGCAGAGGAGAGGGAGCTGAGCGAGCAAGGCAGGGGCTGCAGCACTTCCAAGGCGGCGGGGACGGAGCAGGACAGGCCACCTGCGGGGCCAGCACAGTCCCCGGGGCGGCAGCACTCACCCAGGCGGAGTTGGACTGGTTGAGCTGGTTGAGCATGACGATGGAGGTGCAGCCGTAGTCATACACCAACCGCCAGAAGTCGGTGGTGGTGTTCTGCAGYGGGTGCAGGGTGACGATGAAGGCAGCGCTCTTGGTGTAGCTCTGCGGAGAGGGAAGATGAGCACCGTTAAGGACATGGAGGCGGCACCGAAGCCACTGCTGTCGCACCCCGAAAAACCAGCGCAACCAGAAGATGAGTGCCACCAAAGCCATCCTCTCCACGGTTGAACAGAGCTGGCCTCCCTGGCACAGYCTCAGTCCCTCCATGCCTTGGGGAAGATGCTATAAAAACAGGTCTATGTGATCCCTGCCCTTGGTGGGGATGAAAGCACCCGCTTTCTGCTCTCAGCTCTCGCAGGGAAGGGTGTTTCACACAAATAACTAGGGAAAAGATGTCACCTTTGAGCCAAACAGAAGCCGTGGCTGCCAGATGGCCCCAGCCCTCAGCTCTGCACCCTGGTCCTGAGTGAAAGCATCACCCACGGCGTCACCTCCACGGTGCCCCAACACCTCCGGGCACCGAGAGCAGCAAAGAGACAATGGGGTCAATGGTCTTTTCAGGGAGGAAAGAAAACCTGAATGAAAGACCTCTAGAGACTGCAAGAAGGAAGGGGGGGAAAAAAATGACTGTACTTCTTGTTCGTGCTTTGAATGAGATTTGTCCCCTTGGTCATCCCGAYGCCGGCTTGCCGAGGGATGGGGAACCCATGGCCAGGCTCAGCACTGCATCGAYCAGACTTTTACATTAACACACTTTAGCTCAAGCCTCTTCAGATACAGGAACGGAACAGAAAACGTTCTGTGCCCGTGAATTAGCACAGCTCTCTGCTAACGGAGAGTCCTCTGGCTGCTGCAAAACCTCCTCATTTAGCTCATGGAAATGCCCTTACCAAACCTTTCCTCCTGCCCTGTCCGTGGGGTGGCAGCGAGACCCCTGCTTTCCGCCCTCGAGGAGGGCGATGAGAGCAGCGGGGCGAGGGGGATTTCGCCAAGAGTTGATCAGACTTGCCTTGGCACCCGCAATCCTTTGGCACCGGTGAAAATGATGGCAGCCGGCGCGGAGCAGAGCGCGGCTCCGCCAGCCTGCCACCGGCACCACCGCAGCGCTCAGCACCGCTGAYGGGCGGCACAAACCAACCTCATCTGACAGACGGATGGACTGAGCAAACCACTTTGGCACTTAAAGAAAATGAGCTTTTTTTTTTTTCTCCCCCCAAAGACGGAAATGGGTTTTATCCCTTCAGCAAGAATTTCATCCAAAGGGCTTTTTCTGTCTGTAAAGAAATTTCTATTCTCTGACCCTGTAGCAGAGATTAAGGGAGGCTCAGTGGTGTACAAAAATAAAATGCAAACACCAAACAAGCTGAAAACAAAGCTCCCATCCCACAGTAGCCAAAGCCCGCAGCCCTGGGGTGCTGCTCCCCAGCCGCCAGCAGCCACCTCCGCTTTACTAACTGCTTTTTGCTGCGAGAGCAGGTAACGGGGAGACAAGATCCGCGCAAAGATAAATCACCACYCGTGAGGTGAAAAAACCAGGGCTCAGCCTGGTGCCAGCACTCAGCTGCGACCAGGAGGGTTCGGGGAAGGTGCCCGCGGGGCTCAGCGCTGCCCGTGCAAAACACCCCGGCTTGTTTCAAGGAGAGGAAAGTGGTTTCGGTGATAAATGACCCAWCGCTCGGTGCGGGCTCGGAGCCTGCGGCATCCTCTCTGCTCTGCTTTGTGGCCGTCAGCAGGTAGGAAATAGCTTTGCCATCACGGGTGTCCTTTCTGACTGCAYGGGGGGGATGCACGGTGGCTCTGGGAGCAGTTCAGAGCCCCCTGAATTGCACTGGGAGAACGGGCAGGAGGATGCACGGCAGGGCGCTGGCAGCACATGGGGGGGCTCGGGGCTACCAACCCCTCCCAGAGCTTCCTCTCCCTCCTGCGCTCCATTTTGCTATGAAATAAATGAAGCCCCTTTGTGCGCGTCCTACGAGAACAGGCGAAAAGCTCTTTCGAGACAAGCAAGATGCTGCTACACAGAAGAAGGGATGAAGGACCCCCGCCACGCCAGTCCCAGCCCTTCCTCCCCCCAGCACACAGCTGCCACGTGCCTTCGCGCCCTTGTGCAAAACGAGGCCGTAAATTCAAACCGAGCRAGGTTTTGCCGTGAAAAGCTGCCCAAGACGACCCAAACCGGTCCCTTCCCGCCCCGCAGCGCGCTCACATCAGTTAAGGCCGCGTTGATGTAGTTGTTGCTGTCTCCGTCCACGGAGATGAGGAAGGGAAGGCATCGGTCGGGCGGCAGGACGTCCATGCTGCGGTTCCTCTCCCGGTTGCGGGGCAGGAGGGCGATGCTGCATTCCTCCACGTCCAGGTGGGGAGTCACCGAGTTGAGGGTCTGCGAGTACACGTGCTCCCCTTAGCTCCCTTCCTGCCTACACCGGGGCCAAAACCCCTGCCCGCTGCTCGTCAGAGCCTGCTGGTCCCRGCGGTGGTGGGCACCAGGAGGGTGAGGAGCAAGGGGGTGTTGCAGGGGGGGATGCAGGGGTTTTGGGGCTGCTCACCTGGAACTCCTCCCGTAGCTGTGAGGAGTTGCTCTGCGGCTCTATCCTCACCATCTCCTTGTAGGTGGGCTTGAACTCGCTGGCGGGGATGCTGGTCTCCCCGCACAGGCAGGCTTCCAGGATGGCGTCGTGAATGAAGATGTACTGCTCCTTTCAGGGGGAGGAAAGGGGAGAGGGCTGAGCCTCCGCTGCCCGGTGACAGAGCCCCACGTGTCCCCGGCTGTTCCCGACGCCCGCTCACCTCCGTCTGTATCATGTTGATCCTCCGCGAGCACAGGGTTTTCACGCAGTTGTAGATGTCCACGACGCCCTCGCACTCAGCCATGTCCAACATAACGTCCAGCACGATGTAGCAGCCAGTTCTCCCCGTGCCGGCGCTAGGGATGGAGAAGGAAAACACAGCAAACACATTCCCAGTCTGCACAGCATCCGCACGCAGCCCGAGATGCCAGCGGGCACGGAGCAAGGTCTGCACGGGCAAAGGCTCAACATAGAGCCCCTGCCCACGGATGCGGGGCCAGCCGGGGTCCAGGCAGGGCTCCATAACCACAGCCCRGTTTTGCCTTAAACCACCCCCCCCACCCCAAACACAGGGCTACAGCGGCCCGGGGGCTGCAAGACGGTCAGGCGGCGGGTGGGAGGGTGGGCACTCACGTCTAAAGTTCATTTTTGCTTTAAGACAGGAAAACACAGGCYTTTTACAACAAAACCAGCAGCTAAACCATCTGAGTGCCAACAGTCCTCCGGGACCGCATCCCAAAAGGGTCAAGGGAGCGGGAGGCAACGGGAGAGGAAGATGCTCAGCACCGAGCCCTGAGAGCGCGGGGAGATACCCCCAGCACAGAGGGGGTCTGAATTCCCCCGGGGGGACCCTCGGGTTAARGCTGAGCCCAGCAGGATGCCTGGAGCCAGATGACCCAGCAGTGGCGATATCCCAAATCCTGGCACGCTTGTACTCGCAGCGAAAGACCTACTGATGCGGCGACCACCCCCGCAACGCGTCGGGAACAGAACCGCTCCCCCCTCTCCTTTCCTACAAAGTTTTTTCCGGGGAAATACTAATTTCTGGGGCTGATGAATCACTCGTCGTGATTATCAGTGATTACAGGCTACGGGCACTAATCACACTCGCTGCCGCCGGTGAATGAATACTGATGAGGCAATTGACAGGGAGAAATCAAATTAAAAAAATCCTTCCCGCTCATCAGCTCCTCCTCATTTGCCCAGTGGAGGAAGAGCCATTAACCYGTCACGTGGGGACGCCTGCTCAGGGGACAGAAAGCCACCGCTCCCGCTCGGACATGCCACCAGTGTCCGCCCAGCTCCAGTGTCCCGGTGGCTGAGCCCCGGGGGGACAGCCCTGTGGGTATCCCTGGGAACAGAGCTGTCCTGTCCCTCCCTGCCTCCCCCTTCGGCCTGACCCTGATCACCAGCAGCAGTCGAGCTGCCCGTCCCCCCCGTGCCACCCTAGCCCACAGGAATAGAGCTGTGTCATCAGTCATGGGTGCTGGGGCAGCCCCCAAAAAGTGCTGCTCCTTGCTTGCCCCCCTGGACCACCCGCAGCCCCCCATCCCTGCTGCCACCAGCCCAGTGGTGACATTTTACAGCTGGATGCCACCGTAGAGGGACATCCAACCTCACGCCGTCAGCCCCGGTGCCTTCCCTGCCTCAGCCTTTCCTCGTTATGAACCCAGTTTACACATTTGATCTTTCCCTGCTGAATATTTTAGCATCATTCAGAGCTTTTGGCACCATTCGGAGCTTTTTGCATCATTTGGAGCCAGAGGCTGAGCTCCCACCTAAGACACAGCACTCTCCACCCCCGGGGCCATCCATCCCCCCCCAAACCCCATCGCGGAGGGGGATGCTCCGCCGCAGCCGGCTCTGCCCCACGGCCACGCACATACCTGCAGTGGATGACGATGGGGCCGGCGTCGGGCGGCGTGGACGCCTTCACCCTGCGGATGAAGGCCAGCAGCCCCGTGGCGTGGTAGGGGACACCGTGCTCGGGCCACGACGTGAAGTGGAACTGCTTCACCTCGTGCCGGGCCGAGTAGCCCCGCTGCAAGGGAAGGGTGAGATGGAGTGAGGGTGCAGGGGGAGGGCAAAGCCACCCAAACACCTGGTTTTCTTGGGAATCCATGATTTTGCCAGCTCAGCATCCAGCCAGATGGACCACACAGTGGTCGGCTGCTTTGACAGCCCCGCAGCTCCCTCCTCCTTGGCTGCAAGAGGGTTAAAAACCAGCCRAGGAGGAAGAGGAGGAGGCGGCAGCAGCCACGGGTCTAATTCCACGARCRTCTTTGCTACCTACCCTATAACTAGGCAGTAATTTCACATTCCTGTAGATTAAGGGGTAAATCGCACCGGCTCCATCGCTGGTACGACGCTGGAGAGTAATGGCCACATAACCTGCACTCCAGCCCCGAGGAGAAAAAGCATCCTTCACCCCCACTGCAATTACATGGTGCTCACACAGAAATTAAATACTCACTCACTGCCGAAACCAAAGCGGGGCTGAGCCACTCGCCCCAGGAGAGGGTGCAGAGCCGGGGAAAAAGCAAAGGAAGAAGCTACCAGCATCCCCAGGGCTCAGAGGTTGCACCTCAACCAGGGGTGAAAGCCCCACGCTGGGGTAAATAAAGAGGSTATTGGTAAATGCCAATGTAGCGATGGTTAGAGATGCCCAAGGCGGTGGGTTCTCCGCCTGCGAGGGCAGGGTCAGGCAGGTCGTGGCTGGCAGGAACGGTACCGTACCCTCTCGAGAGCAAAGGTGCGGACGGCGTACTCGGCCAACGTCTCTGACTTCACCAGGGTGATCTTGATGTCCCCGTACATCTCGGAGTCATCCGGCCAGTATTTGGAGCATTTCACCTGCAAGGAGAGGACGGGATGGGGTTTTGGCTCTAYAGAGGAGGCTTCTGGCAGAGCCGGAGCCTGGAGGGAGAGGGATGGGATGGGGTYCTTACCCGGCCCACCTCCACCAGCTTGGTTATCATCACGATGCTGGAACAGTGCTCCTGCCACACCATGCGCCAGAAGTCGTACACCATCTCCTGCTTGGGCCCTGCGGGATGGAGGAAAGGCCACCGGGGATGGACAGGCAGCGCCAGCGGAGCCCAGCCACGGCAGCGTCACGATGCCACCACATGTCCCCTCCCGCCTCTGTGSCACTGACACCCCCGCAGCATTTTAGGCACCCTATTCCCCCAGGGACACACGGTGCCGTGGGGCGGCAGGAGGGGTGGGAGCTGCTCCGCATTGCTACTGCCCCGTTTGGCCCCGAATCGGCCCATTCCCTCCCCATTCTYGCCCACGCAAGGTTAAATCCCACCAGGGACAAAACCCAGCTGCTAAATCAGGAGCTGCTGATCCGCTGGCCGAGAGGGCAGGGGGAGGAGGCGGCTCACCTTGCGTGGCTATGAAGTGGTTGGACCTGTGGTAGCCCTGCAAGGGAAGCAGAGACGTCAGTCCCAAGTCGGGGGGACACTCGAGAGCTGCGACGCAGCCCCGTAAAACAATTCCCAGACACCCAAGTGGTGGCAACTCCCCATGTCCGCCGGGCCAGATCCTGGCCACCGGTGCGGTGCTACCCACCACTGCAGGAGGAGGAGGAGGCTCAGCAGCTACCCTGCACCCAGTGCACCCTGTCCTGGGAGGGTGCACGTCCCACATCCCACGAAAGGCTCATGTAAYGCCCAATCCTCATTCCTGTTCTGCACCAAAATCCCCAGCAGCACCCCGCAGGCATCCCGGGGTCTGCCGGCTCGACCCCGGCTTCTGTGCCGCTGGTATTGCTCCTGAGCACGGCAACGCCGTCACGAGAGCCCCGCTGATGATATCCCATCCCACAGCAGCCACATGGCACCGAGCAACGGCCCCGCTCCCCTCCTTCATCCCAGCCRCTTACTGGGACCTTTCCCCACTCCTAACGGCGACGTGCCAGCCCAAAGAGAACATCCCAGCGCGGCCACTGCCAAAGGGACCGGTGACCTGGTGTCCCACACCTTRGCCATAGGTCCAGCAGAGTTCAACCACATCACATGCATGGAGGTGATGGCAGCTTCTCCATCCACCATAGGTCCTTTCAYGGGGGATTTCTGTGGGTTGAATTCAACCCCTCCTCCGAGCACACAGCCCCTGCTCTCCATCACCCCAGGGAGGACGTGCCACGGAGACCTCGCTTTCCCCTTCCCTGGACCATACCCAAGTTTATCCACACATTTTCCCAGCCTGCCTCTCCCAGATGCTATTTAACACCACGCTGCCCAGTACAACGCCTGGGAGGAGATGGGACCAGAGAGAAGGAAGAAGAGGGGAACCGCCTACTTACTTCTCGGTTAATCCGAATCTTAACGATCCCGTTGGGACACAGGTTTGAGAGAAAAAGATCAGAGACAGAGACATTAGTGAGGCACAGCTCAAGAGACAGATTAAAGCACCGACCCCGGAGCGGGTCATGGAGAGCCACAGGGGAGAAAAGACACATGGGGACAGGGGACAGGCATGGGGATACTGCTTAGGTCCAGAGAACCCATCACGGTGGCACCAGGCCACCACTGTCAGATGACATCCTCTGGAAAGGAGGGAAGAAGGGAATTTGCTGCTGCTTCCAGAAGATGCTCGAACCCTGTGCCCAACGGAGCCTTCCTGCACCTCCCCTGGTCTCGGCATCGCTGGAGGCCACAGGGGACATGACTCGCGGGGGACACGGCTCTCAGGGGACACCAGGGCCACACTCTGCCCAGACTCACATGCACCGACAGGATCGGGGGTGTATTGGGTTTGCGTGGCTATAGGGGTGGCTTCTGTGAGAAGCCGCTGGAAGCTTTTCCCCCRTGTCCRATAGAGCCAATGCCACCGGCTCCAGGACGGACCCGCCGCTGGCCAAGGCCGAGCCCATCAGCGACGGTGGTAGCRCCTCTGGGATAACATAGTTAAGAAGGGAAAAAACTGCTACAGCAGCCGGAGAGAGGAGTGAGAACGTGTGAGAGGAGCAACGCTGCAGACACCACGGTCAGTGGAGAAGGAGGGGGAGGAGGGGCTCCAGGCGCCGGAGCAGAGATTCCCCTGCAGCCCCTGGTGAAGACCATGGTGA